>CM035593.1:8797270-8895277 GCA_020423425.1 Chrysopa pallens | reverse complement strand
TTCTCAAATATGTAATTATTTATTATAATCAAAATTATATTGTATGAGAGCTGATAGACAATTCTGAGTAAATATCATGAAAATTTGTGTAAATCATCGTTAACAATGCCTTTACACAAAATCGGCCAATAAGAGTGATAAACCTTTATCAACATTAGCAATTATTTTTGTTAAACAAATTTTGGAATATATTTTATTCAAAAGAATAAAAATAAAATACCAGATGGTTTTATATGAGACGTGTTTAGTTATAAATTGCAACCACTGTTCAGTACTGTCTCTAGGTAGTCCCGGTGAAAGTAAAATTTTCAATCGGGTTGAAATTGACGTTTCATTTTGTTATTGCTTTCGGAAAATCATTTAAAAATAAATGCAAAACTTATTTTCTCGAATATGTGACAAAACAGGATGTATTTGTACAGTATCAAAATTGCAATTTTTACAACTTTCAGGTTGTCGGACAACGGTAATATAGTTTTACTCCGTGGCAGGCAAAATGCTTTTTACTTTTTATGCAAGACGTGGAAGCACTTCGAGCTCTAAAAGCCTGAATCGCTCTAAGGTAATAATCAAAATTTTTTCAATTCTATAAAATAAAAACCAAAATACATTACATAGTATAAAAAAGTCACAAAGCAAACGGATAACACCTAGTTTTTCGTGATAAACAGTAATATATATATCCTTCTCCAACGTCCAAATAAAAAAAAATCAAAACCAAAATACATAACAAAGTTGTGTAACAAAGCGAAGCGGGTGGGGAACAGCTATGTGTTTCTCGTGAAAAAAAGTTGTCACCCTAATTAATCTAATGATTGTAAGTAATAACATTTTACTGTCTGCTCATAATGAGTAATACCTTACCCCTCTACATAAACTTAAATATGAAAGTAAGGTCAAGCTCCTATTCAAAAATGCCGCTGTTCGCGCCGGAATTTAGGTTCCGACTTTTACCTCAAATCCGACTCTGTTTTATGAGTTAATCAAATTTTGTGTTTAGTCAAAGAGAATTAAAACTATTTTTTTTGTATGTAATTATTCGTCTTTGTCTAATTGAGTGAGAATAACCTTTTCGCCTTCTGTGCAGAGGTCACTTATTAACCACTTATTAACAGTCTCTTGTGGTGTAACAATCATAGCGAACAGTACGTTCCTTGTGTATATATATTAACAGGCAGTGTGCCTAAACCTGGATAGCGTGTCCACCATTTAAAGTGTAATATAATTAATCTCTTCGCGAGGCATTTATCGTGTATAAGACAGTGTGTCTTAATTCGGATAGTGAATCCATTTATATCATAATTAGATTATTTTATGTAAAATCGTGTGTTTGTGTATTTATGAAACATCTTATTTATCACATTAATTCTTCAAACTAATTCACCATCAATATCCTAAAATTATTATCTAATTCCATCATCCTTACTACGTTGGTGAAAGGCTGCAGTTTGAAGAAAACTAATGCGGTAGGCGTTTACAAAAGGTTAGTGCAACCATATTCTTCCCTTTTACATTTTTCTGCATAAAATTAAGTAAATAGTATTTCGCCTTTGGATATTACGTCCATTGGCCAAGCCAAAACATAACATTAATTTGGTCCTTCGAGCAGGATGTGAACCTGGGAAATACGTTTTCGTGTTTTATGCAGAAAAATCTTCGAGTTCGCTAGAAAATTAGGTTAAAATCCGCGTACTCCACGTGTTAAAAATACGCGCGAAAATATTTGATAAAGTAACAACTTGTTTTTGTAAGTGGCAAAAACAAGATCTGTTTATTTTTACATACAATCAATCGTGTGCGCATGTCCGCAATGCGAGAGTGAGACAACATCACATATCTTAAGACACTGTTTTATTGAGTGAGTAAGGAGATATTATTATCTCATAATATCAAACATTTCAACGTATTCATCTCGGTGTTTATATATTGTTCGAGTATTATTACCATTTATGTCTGAAAAAACTTGTACATTGTTGAGTCATTTATACCTATTGCTTGTGTATAGGTATTGTTTTGATCACGGCATACGAAATAGATACTTACAATATTTATTTCAAATTAACTAATTTTTGTTTTCTAATATTTAATAAATACACACTATTTATTTGAGTGTAATCCCTTGCTTGTGTATATATTGGGTACTGTAAATTCAATTGTTGACAATAATGGCTGAAGCAAAATTAAAATCAAAATTAAAAGTTTTAACTTCGAAAAAGGAAACTCTTTTCAGTAGAGTACAAATATTGTTTGACAAAAGTAAAAACATTTCAGATGAGAAAGTTTTGAAAGATTTTCTTCTCAGATATTCAACTTTAAAAGAAACTTGTGATAAGTTTGAGCTTCTAGTTGATGAAATAAATTTAATAAATTTAGAATTAGATCCTGAATTTGTTCCCAATTATCAAGAATTGAATGTAGTAGATGAACTTTTTCGCCACATTAAATCCATAGCTGATTCCCTTAATGTGAAAGAATCCGAACGGGTGAATGAGTCAATGAAAAAATCCGAACAGGTGAATGAGTCAATGAAATCAATTGGGGATACAGCTTCTCCTAGGCTTCCTAAAATTTCAATTCCATCGTTTGATGGCAACCCGCTAAAATGGCCTATATTTTATGCTACTTTCAAATCATTAGTACATGAAAATAAAAAATTAGATAATATATCAAAACTACATTATTTATTGGGCAGTTTAACTCATAATGCTCTTGCGTTATGTAGTGGTGTACCACCGACCCCTGAAAATTACTTGATTATGTGGAATTCCCTAATTGATAAATATCAGGATTCTCGACAAATCGCTTTTATGTATTTGGACCAAATATTGAAATTTAAACCATTTTCAGTGGAAAATGGTCAAAATTTAAATTTATTCATAGAGAAATTTGATAGTGCAGTTTCCGCTTTAAGAGAAGTAAATGTGGGAGAATTATCCGATTTTATTTTAATGACAATTGCTTTACAAAAATTGGATACACATACACAGAGATTGTTTGAACAGTCATTAACCAAAGGGGTTATTCCGACTTACAATCAAGTCTCCATTTTTATCAAAAATCAAGCTAAAATTTTGAGTCGCACTAGCGGTTCGGGAAATTCAAGTAAACAAACAAATTCTAAAGCCGTGATGCATTCGTTTGCTATTAGTGCCGATTCAAGCTCATCCAGTGCCATGAATAATAATACGTATGGGAAATCAATTTGTCCCAAGTGTAAGGGAAATCATAAATTATACAAGTGTCATAAATTTATATCTTTAACGCCTACGGAGCGAGTCCATGCAGTTAAAGCATGTAATTTATGTTTCAATTGTTTGAATTCCAATCACGGTGTCAAGAATTGTAGTTCAAACACCAGTTGTCATAAATGTTCAAAACGCCATCATACGCTTTTACATTTTATACAAAAGTCAAGTGCCAATTGTAAAGACAATTCGGACATAGTAAATTGTAATCCCTCATCATCAAGTGTATCAGTCGAATCCAAACAATCTCCGCCGGTGAGTTTGTGTTCGACATCAGAAGTAGTGAAATCAAAATATACTGTATTATTGGCTACGGCTCAAGTACAGGTTGTGTCTCATTTTGGAGAAAAATCTTTATTCAGATTTTTGATTGACAGTGCAAGTCAATGCAATTTTCTAACTCAGAGGTGTTGTCAAAGACTCAAACTACCAGTAAACCGAGCGTCTCTGACCGTGTCAGGAATTGGTGTTTCCGAAAAGCGCGTCAACGGACAAGCTCATTTAAATTTTCATAGTAAATATAACACTCAAAATAAATACTCGATGGATGTTTTAATCGTTGATAAAGTTACTGATCAATTGCCAACCTGTGTGATTGATAGTGAAGTGTGTGATACATTTAAAAATTTGCGTTTGGCAGATGATGAATTTTATCGTCCAGGTGAAATTGATGGAATGATAGGCGCCGAGCTAGTGCCCTACATTCTTAAAGGACTTCGAATCACAGGTCCGGACTCGCCAGTCGCCCTTGATTCGACGTTAGGTTTTATCATTATGGGTAAAGCGAAAGCTCAAGTAACCAATAACATTGTTCAATCATATTGTTGTGTTAATTCACCTCTTAATATGGATCAACTGATCCAAAAATTTTGGGAAATAGAGGAAGTGCCAACCGGTACCGTATTAAATGCAGATGATTTAGAGTGTGAGAAATTCTTTGTATCATCTGTTAAGCGAGACGTAAGTGGTCGATACGAGGTAGCGTTACCATTTAGAAAGATTTTTTCTGATTTAGGAGATTCTTATACATCTGCTTTAAAAAGATTTCAAAACTTAGAAAAAAGATTTGCATCTATGCCTCTGTTCAAAAAACAATATATGGAGGCTATGCGTGACTATTTCGATCAAGGTCATCTTAAGACCATACTTAATATACATCCTAAATCATGCGGCTACTTTATTCCTCATCACGGGGTTTTAAAGTCTAGCTCTAGCTCTACGCCATTACGAGTGGTTTTTGATGCGTCCGCGAAAACAGATAAAGGAATATCTTTAAACGATGCTTTATATACCGGTCCGAAATTACAAACTGATATTTTTGAAATTTTGCTTAATTTTCGTTTATTTCAATTTGCTCTGACCTCAGATGTGAGACAGATGTATAGACAAATTAAATTGTGTCCTACTCATCAAAAATATCAATGTGTTTTGTGGAGGTTTTCTTGTGAAGAACCTATTCAAATTTGTCAATTAACTACAGTTGCTTTTGGTGTTAAAAGTTCTCCATACTTAGCTTTACGCACTTTACACCAATTAGCTGAAGATGAAGCGGAAAAATTTCCTTTAGCGTCCAAGATAGTATTACGTGATACTTATATCGATGATATTATCTGTTCTGTGGCCGAAAAATCGATTGCGCATAATATATACCGTGAATTAGTAGGTTTATTCCAAGCAGGAGGCATGGAACTTGTAAAATGGGCTACTAATTTTCGTGAGTTATCTGATAAAATTCCTGATCATGCACGTTCAAATCAAATTTTGGAATTCCCTACAGAGTTTTTGAAAGTGCTTGGCTTGCAGTGGCAAGCAGATAGTGACGTACTAAGTTTTTCAATTTGTGTGGAAAATTTAGAGAGTACAAAACGAAATATTTTGAAAACTGTAATGCGAATTTGGGATCCTTTAGGTCTATTAGTTCCGGTATCTTTACATATGAAATTATTAATTCAGGAATTATGGCTACTCAAGCTTGAGTGGGATGAACCCATTCCAAATTATTTACAAAACATTTGGAAGGCCTTTCAAACTGAGTTGAAAGATTTAACTCAATTGAAAATCCCGCGTCATATCGGATTTCAAACAGGTTTTTCGTTGGAATTGTTGGCATTTTGCGATGCGTCGTCCAAAGCATATGCCGCTGTTATATATTCAAGAGTTATAGATCCCGACCGTAACATACAAATCCATATATTATGTGCTAAATCTAAAGTGGCTCCAGTAAAAACAATTTTAACTATCCCTCGTTTAGAGTTATGTGCGGCATTATTGTTATCAAAACTTTTAAAGTGTGTGATTACTCAATATTCAAACCGAGTGAATATTGCTAATGTGTTTGCGTTTTCTGATTCAATGGTGGTGCTTAATTGGATCAATGACTCGCCACATAAGTGGAAGACTTTTGTGGCTAATCGTGTTTCGAAAATTCAATCGTTAATTGATGTGTCGTCGTGGTATCATATTTCAAGTCGTGATAATCCGGCAGATTGTGCGTCTCGTGGATTATCACCGACAGAATTCCTCGAACATCCGTTTTGGTTGAGTGGACCATCATGGTGTTCGCGTGATAGGTCAGAATGGCCTATAAAACCTTTTACAAAAAATATTGAACAAGAAGTTGTCTGTGAGGCTAAGACAATTTCGTTGTTAGTGTGCGAAGAGGAGGAGCATCCTCTTTATTCATTAATTAATCGTTGCGGTTCTTGGTTAAAATTAATACGGTCAACCGTATTCGTGTTGCGATTCGCTAGAATATTGCCAAAACGTCAAAATATTATAGCCGAAGATTTAACCAAAGCCGAAAATTACCTTATTTCTATTGTTCAACGTGTTCATTTTCGAGAAGAGTTTCGTTTATTGAAGAATAACAAACTGTGTTCTCCGAAAATACGTTTTTTGAATCCTTTCATAAAGGATAACATTATTCGGGTAGGAGGTCGCTTAGTAAATGCGGTGATTGCTTACGACCAACAACATCCTATGTTGCTACCCAAAAAGGATCATTTTGTGGATCTACTAATCGATTATAATCATCGATTCAACTTACATGCCGGACCTCATTTGTTATTGTCGTTATTGCGTCAAAAATATTGGATTTTAGCAGCGAGAGGAACGGTGCGTTATCGTGTACAAAAGTGTAATATTTGTTTTAAAACCAAACCGCGCTCACAATCACCGATTATGGCTGATTTACCCAGTGTCAGAGTATCTCAAGCTAAGGCATTTACCTATACCGGTGTCGACTATGGTGGTCCATTCTATATAACGTTAAGTAGACATCGGGGAGTTCGATCCCAAAAGGCATACCTTTGTCTCTTTACATGTTTGACAACCCGAGCGGTTCATTTGGAACTGGCATCCGATTTAAGTACGGATATCTTTCTAGCGGCGTTCAAGCGATTTTTATCTAGACGCGGTCCGTGTTCTGTAATCTATTCGGATTCCGGTACAAATTTTATCGGTGCTAAAAGATACTTAAATGATTTGTATGAATTTGTGCAATCTGATCCATACCAATCAGCTTTAAATTCCGAGTTATCTTGTCAACGTATCATTTGGCGATTGAATCCACCCACTGGGAGCCATTTTGGAGGAGCTTGGGAAAGTATGATAAAATCAGTTAAGAATCACTTAACTAGAGTTATTGGAGAGCAAATTTTATCATATGAGGAATTTTCAACCGTGCTTATCCAGATTGAAGCATTGTTAAATTCGCGCCCGTTAGTCTGGCAATCTTCAGATGCGGCTGAAGGTCTACCGTTGACCCCAGCTCATTTTTTAACGTTAACACCGTTACAAAGTTTACCTGCATATGATGTACTTGATAGGCCATTAAATACCTTACAACGAAAAGAATTGCTGGATTGCTTGGTCCAATCGTATTGGAAACGATGGCACCAAGAATATTTAGGTGAGTTGCAAACGCGACAAAAATGGAATACTCCAATATGTCCTGTAACTCCGGGTACTTTAGTTTTAATCAAAAACGACAATTTACCCCCACTTCAATGGCCTACTGGAGTAATACAAGAGGTATTTCCGGGGAGAGATAACGTCATTAGAGTTGCCACGGTCAAAACCAAAGATGGGGTTTATAAACGACCAGTGGTTAAGCTGTGTCCCCTCCCATCACAATAATCCTTTTCGGATTTCCTTAAAGGGAATCATACGGCTCAAAAAGTGTTAAGGACGTATGATTCTAAATTTGAGTGTGTTGATTCATTTTATTTGTTATAGAGTTTTTTCACTTTATTTTAAAACAGTGTTTTAAGGTGGGGGGAATGTTCGCGCCGGAATTTAGGTTCCGACTTTTACCTCAAATCCGACTCTGTTTTATGAGTTAATCAAATTTTGTGTTTAGTCAAAGAGAATTAAAACTATTTTTTTTGTATGTAATTATTCGTCTTTGTCTAATTGAGTGAGAATAACCTTTTCGCCTTCTGTGCAGAGGTCACTTATTAACCACTTATTAACAGTCTCTTGTGGTGTAACAATCATAGCGAACAGTACGTTCCTTGTGTATATATATTAACAGGCAGTGTGCCTAAACCTGGATAGCGTGTCCACCATTTAAAGTGTAATATAATTAATCTCTTCGCGAGGCATTTATCGTGTATAAGACAGTGTGTCTTAATTCGGATAGTGAATCCATTTATATCATAATTAGATTATTTTATGTAAAATCGTGTGTTTGTGTATTTATGAAACATCTTATTTATCACATTAATTCTTCAAACTAATTCACCATCAATATCCTAAAATTATTATCTAATTCCATCATCCTTACTACGTTGGTGAAAGGCTGCAGTTTG
This sequence comes from Chrysopa pallens, assembly GCA_020423425.1. Lineage (NCBI taxonomy): Eukaryota > Metazoa > Arthropoda > Insecta > Neuroptera > Chrysopidae > Chrysopa > Chrysopa pallens. The sequence continues at coordinate 8,887,221 of CM035593.1, read as the reverse complement.
AAGAAAACTAATGCGGTAGGCGTTTACAAAAGGTTAGTGCAACCATATTCTTCCCTTTTACATTTTTCTGCATAAAATTAAGTAAATAGTATTTCGCCTTTGGATATTACGTCCATTGGCCAAGCCAAAACATAACAGCCGCCTTATAAAATAAATTAAAATAAAAGTTGTGTTCATGTACTTTTACAATTCAAGAAAGTTGAACTACCCAACTATTTTAGTTGTGAAAATATATTGATTAATACTGTTTTCGCATGTTTTTCAATATTTCAGCCCCTTCAAGTAGGCTAAAAAAACTTCAAAAACAAATCAATAGATATAATTTGAAAGTTAAAATTATTATTTGCAAGTATAAGCTACAATTATAATATATAGTTTGAATAGTTTCGAAACAGTTTTTTTATCAAAGAATTGAGACACAAATTCTCCATGTATTAAATAATCTTTATTTTTATAATTGGAACTTGATCCTATTTTCACATTTATGTTTGAAGTCGATCTCATTTTTTTTTAAAGTTTAAAAAATTAGAGAGTTAAGATAAAAATACTTCTTTCCCACGCAATTCAGATAAAACATATATGCATGCCACAATAGGCAATTGGACTGCAATAGGCAATTGTATAGGCACGTCACAATAGGCAATTGTATAGACTGATACATATAAAATAAAGCTCCATACTTCAAAATGCAATAAAATTTCTATTTAAATTAAAGAGATGTTTTCTAAGGATATGTTTACTCCAAGCCAGCACTTGCTCTAGGCCAAGTATTCAACCTAACTACTCGATCAAGTACTCGCCTAATGTAAACTTACCTAAATGTTGTAAATATTGTACCTATTTCTGAAGCTCAGGAGAAAAAATTTGCGGTTTCATTTCCTATATGTACATACACTCTAACTACTGCTTCCATTCCCATTTTCGAATTTCTACAAAATAGGCACTGTGTTAAAATGACGATTTTCAGTACTAAAATTTTTGGAGCATTATGTTCTATCCAGTATATTTACTTCCATATAAATTTTCAAATTTCTACGAAACGCGAAGTGCCTTAAAAGTTAAATGTCTTAGTCAGTCAGTAAAAACTCAATATGAAGAACCAGATACATTTATCATAGAACATCAACTGATTTTGCTCAATACTTATATTTTTGAAAATAGAAGTGCATAAAATCATTGCAGATATTTCTGCACGTAAAGACATGAGATTTATTTATTTTGATTTTCGAAATAAAAACAATTACTAGTAATCTTGATCAGAAAACTGAAATGAATGGGCGTTTAAGATAATCTGCTTATGAAAAATTTCTTTGAAATCCAAGTTCGTATTAATTTCAATTTTTTAGGTCATTTGTATATAAATTGAAAATAATGTAAATAATGTGTAAGCAATTGTTGGTTGAAATCATAAAAAGTGGGGGTGAAAAATGGATGTATAATTTTCTTACCTTTGGTATTTCTACAATTATCGCTGATTGGGGTGAATTTTTGGTATTGGTGACATGTAATGTACCCGTACTTCGTGTAATTCCCGATGCAACACCTGAAAACAAAACATTTACATGTTTAATTAAGTCAAATATACTATTAATTGATTTTTATAGATAGTGGTCAATGATGATTATTTTATTTTCGAGCTCTACATATATGTCGACATTGGAAGTATTATATTCATTTTTGTAAACAAAACATTTATTTGCTCCGATTTCAGAACTATTATTTTGATGTTTTGAGCCATTTTCATGTCGTGTCTTTTTTTCTTTCATGTCGTGTCTGTTGGTCAGTGTAAATATCATCCTGGTTGACTGTCGGTCTGTCTCTTAAAATTATTCAACAGATATTTGTAAAGTTTCAATAGCAATTAGTGGATGTGTTCGAGATAATTCAATTTTACAAACACCTCAAATATTAATCGTCATTCAGGAAAAGCATCGCTCGCGCTTGATCTTGTCTTACCATGATACGGTATTGCATTAGGCATTTTACAGAAATTGATTATGAAAATTACAAAAAAAATAACAAGAGAAAAATTAAAGACAACAAGTGGAGATAACAACTAAGTCAATTGTTTAGAAACTCGACATATGATTATCAATAAAAGTATCAATGTTTATAAATATCAACTATTTTTAGTTATCAGTATTTAGAAAATATACAGTCTATACAATTATAAATATATACATAAGTATAATATGTACTGTAATTATATATGTGTTTATTAGCTAAATTTGAGCAAAATTTGTGGCAAGTCCAAATATTTTATGAAAAAAAGTTTCAAACAAAAGTGGTTAAAAAAATTTATTTTTTGCTATTTTTTTTCTATGTTTTCTGCTTTAAGAGTTGGATTATAGATGGGTTGAACCCAATAGATAGATTTTACTCACTCGCGAACTTTTTAGGTCCAGATTATGCTACCAAAATTTCAGCTAGATATTTTTTTGTGTTAAAGTTATCTTGATCACGGACAGGTGGATATGGAGTAATTAGGTGGTTCTATGAACACTTATACTAAAATTTATTAGTTAAATTCAATATTTGCTAGCGTTACTAACTTTAGACCAAAGCTAATATACACTAACATATTTTATATAAATGTCGGATATAATTATGTGATTTACCTGTAGAAAATTCATTTCCAAATGTTTATGAAAAATAGAAAATATTTACAGTAAAATAATTTATTGGTAATTGAATAATCAATAGTTTCAATTATTATAGTTAATGGTAAGACTTTTTATTTATGCTACATTAACTTATTTGCTAAAGCAATGCATTTATTCCTGATTAAAAGGAGAATTAAAATAATATAACTTAACATTATATTTACAATAAAAAATAAAAAATCATCTAACTTTATTTTTCCAAAAATTAAATTAATTAAATCTTAATATTCTTGATGGCTGTTTACTCGAGACAGAAAATATTCGAAGATATTCGAAATTGTTAGGGAAGTTATTAGAATCGCTCCGAAAATCAGAATCAGAAATGACGTTTTATTTACAGATTTGAAGATTAAAAAAATTGTTTTTCCACTATGTCATGCCTTTGTTTATTGTGTATTTGTGTATGTATGCGTGTGATCTGAATCATGCAGAATCGCGATTATGAGATTAAGGAATAATCGGTACTACAATTGGCTACTACAATTGTTTTTAAAAATAAAAAAACTATTGTATGAAACATTTTTTATTATAACGATTTAGAATTGCCACAATTGAAGCTCAAATACAGCTAATTAATATATGAGCAGTAATGCATATATCATTTATTCAATTATATTATACCTAATTTCTGTAGATGACACAATTTTAAATGCGTTTATTGTATTTATTTGTATTAAAAAAATTATGACGATTTCTTAACAAATTTTTAAATCACTACTAAAAATATAATTATATTTTCTCGAATACGAAGGTTTAATGATCATTCATGCTTGACGTAGTGATTCGCTTGATTGAACTGTCCCTTTTAATGAAAGGTTCCAACCGTTCAATTTAAAATCGATTTTAGTAACGGTATCGGTTTTAAAAATTTGAAATAAGACTATTTGGTAATTATTTTGATAAATCTTTCAATAATTTCTGCCATCTGTATAGCTCAAGATATTTTTGTTTTAAGCAATTTTACAAAATTTTTGAACAATACGTAATATTTTGGGCTATACAATAAATAGCCTTTTATATATATTTCAATTCTGAATATTTTACAGTTCACTATTTTTTCCTAATATTATGACCTCATTCGTACAAGTATCTACAAGTATTAAGTATGACAATTAATTGATACTATACTATATCATGATACTATACTAAATTCTCCTGCAATAAAAAACTCTATTCTATATTTTAAAAAATTTGGCTTATTTTTGAGCATTTAATTAACTATGTTGCATCTTTTGCGCAGATATCTATATATATAAAAATCAATGCCACTTTTTGTTATAATTTTATAACTCAAGAACGCGCTCACCTATCCAAACCAAATGTTTCCACCTATCCAAACCAAAATCGTTCCAGCGGTTCTTCATTTATCACATTTTTCTGTCAAATTGAAACTCTTTTCAGATAGGTAAAGAAACATTATATGGCAGAAGATATTTTATTTGGTAAGACATCATCATGCAAGAAATCCTGATTTGTTGATTACTTTGGAAATGTACAACGAAGCTTGGATAATAATTGAAGATATGTGTCTAACGATTGCAAATAAAGCATTAGTACAATTGGGTATGACTGCACGAAATCGTGAGATTCATGATTTGTTTGATCGTGAATTGCAACGTGAGCAGGATTTCTAATGATTTTCGTTTATTTGTATAATCGAGTTTAACCAAATTTAATATCCAGCAAAAACATGTATATGACACAATCATGCAAGCCGTTTCCAATAATGCAAGTGGATTATATTTCTTGGATGCACTTGGTGGTACAGGCAAAACGTTCGTTATATCATTGATTTTAGCGACTATTCGATCGGAACAGAAAATTGCATTGGCACTTGCATCTTCGGGAGTTGCTGCTACATTATTAAAAGATGGTCGGACCGCACACTCTGCATTAAAATTGCCATTGAATGTACAGGTGATTGAAACTCCAACTTGCAATATTTCGAGAAATTCAGCTATGGCAAAAGTTCTGCGATTAACGTCAATTATTTTATGGGATGAGTGTACAATGGCGAATAAAAAATCACTAGAAGCATTTAATCGAACAATGCAAGATTTACGTGGTAATGAACAGCTTTTTGGTGGTGCTTTGATATTACTGTCAGGGAATTTTCGACAAACATTGCCTCGATCAACTCCTGCTGATGAAAGTAATGCCTGTTCGGTTCTTTGATTATATTATTGTGAAAAATGAATCCACCAAAACTGTGTAATGGCATCAGATTGGCAGTGAAAAAGTTATTGCCAAATTTGATTGAAGCTACGATCTTAACTGCTAAATCAGAAGGAGAAGTTTGTTTGGTACCGCGTTTCCCTATAATTCCAAGTGGTATGCCATTTGAGTCTAATATCCTGTGCGTTTATCATTTGCGATGTCCATCAACAAGGCCCAAGGGCAAACACTTCACGTTTGTGGTGTGAATTTGGAGGAATCATGTTTTTCACATGGCCAACTTTATGTTGCCTGTTCCAGATTCGGTACCCTCAGCCGTTTGTTTTTTCATGATCAAAATGGAAAAATTTTTTGTTTGAATAAATGAATTTGATGTTCCAATTAAATTTTTTTTATATTTCAATTTATACGTAGCGAAGCACGTACCGGGCCGCTAATTTCTTTATAATTTTAGTCTCTGATAACCCAATAAAGGTTGTGTGCAAGGGAATCAGATTTAGAATTCGTAAAAAATTGTCATTTTTGTGAAACTTATAAAAAATTACAAAACCAAAAGACTTTTCTTCTTTCTCCATGAATCATACATTATAAAAATTTGAACAAAAAATTTGATAATAACTGCTAGGAGAGAGAGCACTCAGTATGTACAAATTGAGAGAGACTTTTCAATATGTACAAATAAATTATGCATAATAATCTTTTTAACATGTCTGTCTAACAAGTTGCCTATATCCGTTTAAGTAAACTTTTAATGTCTACAATTATCTTCAATAAAAATTTTTTTAGATTGTAACATGTCTGTCTAACAAGTTGACTATATCCGTTTAAATTAATATTTAATATCTTCAATTATCTTCAATAATAATTTTTCTAGATTTTATTTTAAAATTTTTTTAACAATATTAATTATTTTTTATAAAAGCGAATTTTTCAAAAAAAAAAGTTCAAACCATAGAATTTGGAACAGATACCTCGAAAATTTCGAATATCTCCTCACCATTAGTCAATTAGCTACGTATATAGTAAACTCAAACCGTATTTTCTAGTCCGTTGTTTACAAAAACAGTTCATTCAAGTGAACAATTTTATTATAAAATTTAATCGGTTTTTTTAAAGTTATTCAATAACTAACGAATAACAGTACAATATTATTTATAATACGCACTACGGCACATTACATATTTTAAGTTACAAAATTTGACTAATTATTTCACTTTGAAAAATTATTTAAAATTGTTATTTTATAAATGACCTTCTAAAGCAAAAAAGGCATCACATTGGATTAGACCTAGGGCACCACATAGCGTAAATCCGCCTCTGTAAATCGTACTTCACACACTCGGTGAAAATAAACGGTGCATAGTGTAAATATGATAGTGTTCTACGTAAAAGTAAGATAGAAAAAATCTAGATAGCTTCAGTTGTTTGGCAATTTTTTTTAACGAGAGGAAAATGCGGAAAGATTGTTCAGATTGTTGTTTTGTTAATCGTTAAAAATTATAGTAAAATCCCTACCTTTTCGCAAAGAGGAAATGTATTTAACTATGCGCCTGTAGATACTTCTTTGGCCTCCATTATCATTTTGAACAATCACAGTATTTGGAATATTATAATCTGAAACCATAAGAAAAACTAGTTTCATAATCTATTTTTATCCATTCTAACTACTTCAACTACGAGTATAACATAATTTATCTATTATACTGTACTGAATGTAAAAGTTGTGAAACAAATATTGTGAGCCGCCATGGGACGCCTGGCAGATGTGAAACATCGAAATAATTTTGTAGGTTATCCTTACATGTGTAACATAGTAAATAACATTATATATACTATAGGTATGCGAGATCAGTGTCGCAAGACAGATTGAGCAGAGTCACTTGCGCATTTCCTACGACTACGTATAGAACATATCTTCCATCATATAGCAAGGAGATACGTCGCCACCGTCTATATCGCCACGCCAACAATCAAGTTTACTCTCGCCTATAGATGTTTCACATCAAAAATGAGTGCAGAGCGTAGCAGATTTTACTATAATAGGTTTTTTCAAAATTGCCGACAGTTTTTGGCTTTATTTTGGTTGATCAAAACTTAAATAAAAAAAAAAACATGAGGCTACACGTTCATCTCTATAGTGAATACATAAATCTTCGTTCTGCAAGAGAGAGATGGAAATAAACTTAATTATAAGTACTAATAGTCTCTGATACGAAATAGAGACGTCCTTCACCGATCTGTTTTTTGGGTGAAAATGATTGTTATCAAATGCTATAACTAAATAAAAATATAGTCAATGGATTGCGAAATATGTTGAAGAAATATGTTGAATTGCCTAAGAAATATGTTTAATCTGTACTAAAATAAATGTTGAACAGTTTTGCTAACAGCTAAAGGAAGCGTAAAGTTTTGAAGAACTGCCAATCAGATTTAAACATTACTTTATTTTATAGCCTATTTATTAAGAAATGTTATAAGGCTATTTAACAATATTCTTTTATATTAAGTCTTATAGTATTTTTTATCAAGCAGGCTTACAAAATTCAAATAAATATTAAGTAAAGATAATTTCGTTGCCAACTAGATTGTATAAGGTTGATGATATAATGTGAAGCAGCATTGAAACGAATGAAAATGTATAAAGGAGAGATATATTTTGTTATATTCGAGAATGTTCCAGAATTGCCTAGAATGTTTTGAAGTAATATAAACTTTGTATAAACTTGGGATACATCCATACACCAAATTGTGTATAAAAATACATAAAGTCCTACAGGAATGTGAAAACTTAAAATTATATCGATAGGGCTATACTACCTTAATTTCTGTTGTCGAAAATTTATCCGAAATCGATTAAAACAGATGTTATAGAAATGTTAAAGAAAGTTTTGAAACCTCAAAATTCCAATTTTCGATGGTATACAAATCAAAGTCATTTATATTCAAATGGTATATAAATCAAAGTAAAAGTTTTGCACTTTTTGGTCATTATAAATAAGTTAAATAATAACGGGCATGTGTTGTCTAAAATATAACCGTTATACTGGGCCAATTATACAATCGTTTTTTGTAATACTCCAGAGAAAGACGTTTAGAACACCGCCTGGAAGTGCCAGCTACACCGTAGAATTTCGACGACATCATATTCATGTTCAGCGAATTCATAGTAACAAATTTATAATTTTTAATATTATTTACTAGGTTTCACGTTTTTAATAATTTATAATAACTTCAAAATGCACTTGTGACATACATTTCCTTATGCACAAATGCAATTTGGGATTTCTTCATAATTAGATACGTTTGTAGTGGCAACATACACTTATAATCAAGATAAGTCAAAATTATACGGTCAGATGGCACTACTATCCAAAGCGTCGACTCTAAAACGTGATGTCATTGGTTGATCAGTTCGTCGACACATTGATAAACTTCGTGCAAGACACACGAACCCATATTTCATGTTCAGCAACTAAACAAGTGCAGTCTTGTATACATAGCCATTCATTCAACATGGCACTTGCACGAACAGCACAGTCGTTCATATGCGTTCATTCATATTTGACGCCATGAAGAACAGTGCATGGTAAACTACGTGGCATGTGTACAAATAATTTAGTATATTAAAATATTTCAAGTTGTTTCATTTAAATTAAATAAAAATATACAACAAATATATAAAAAACAAGATTCCACGACAAGTAAATTTATAAACACTACAAGTTCATAAAGTTTCTATAGATTCTCACGAATTAAAAATTATGGGACATTTTTTTTAGTATTTTCTGATGTAACTTTATCTTTATAGGAGGTACTTGTAAGGTCTGTTTCGGAGTTATTTTTCATTTTTCAGGATCAACTACTCATTTTCTTATTTCTAATATTATATTTAATAATTTTATAAACAGCATTAAAAATATTTAATTACTTTATTGTATTAAATTTTTTAGTTAATTTTTGTTTTCAGGATTAATCAGTAATTATCTTTATGTTATATATTTTAAATTATTAATATAATAATAATAACTACTTAAGATGACCACAAAATTGTTCGCCGCCCGTGTATCAAAGTATTAATTAATTTTTTTTACTCTGTACATTTAATTTTAATCGGTGCTTGAGAGGATATTTAAAAAAAAATGAATAAAATTTGGCTATAAAATGATATAAATTCTCTATCTCACTTCTTCTCTCTCCCTCTTTAACTAATAATCTCATTTTGATACTGTTCGTTTTGTGTACAATATAGCAAAATAATAATTTCAATGAAATAATAATATCAAAGTTGTGTTAATAACCATTATACCAGGGTAGATAATTTTGAAAGGGGAAAAAATTATAGTAGAATGAAACCAATTGGAAACGGAAGATAATATGATAAAAATGAAATGAAAAATAAATTACGGGTGAGTTCGGGAAGTAGGAGTAGTGAGTTTTTAAGGGTAAAACATGGTTTATTTCAATTTCCGGCAAAACTACATGTTTTATGTAAAAAATGTAAATGGCAAAGTTGTAGGTAATAAAAAGATCTACAACATTTGTATTTACACTTTTTTTAAATAACCTCAAAATTTATATGAAAAAATGAAATAACCAAGTTTTTGGTTTTTTATTTTTATCTTTTACAAAGAAAACTTACCTTTTTTTGTTCCAAATACAATGTAATTTGTTTGATTTAAAATATTTATTTTTTCACCTTATTTTGAATAAATATCGAAATAGCACCCTAATTTTCAATCGAAAAATTTTAAGGCTATGTGAAAAAAGTGTAAATACAAAAGTTGTAAATCATTTTATTACTTAAAACTTTGCTATTTAACTTTTCTCCATAGTACTTGTAGTTTTGTCGGAAATCGAAATAAACCATGATTTACCCTTAAAAACTCACCCCCTCCTACTTCCCGAACTCAGATCGCTCGTAATTTATTTATCCTTTCATTTTTATCATATGATCTTGCGTTTTCAATGGGTCTCATCCTACTATAATTTTCTTTTTCCACTTTTTACGATTTTTTTAGGACCTTTACCCTGATCTAAATTACGAAATATAGTTTCTATGTATACAGGTGGTGCATTAGTAGTAACTTTACCATTTTATTATGCAATATTTATTTAGTTATTAATTTTTACTTCTTTACAGAATTATAAAGTAAACTCTTTGTAAATTTAAACATGAATAAATTAGTAATAAGTCGCAATACTATTTTAAAATGAAATATATTTTTGTAAAACAATTTATTTTATTAATTATTTTTTGTTTAAAAAGTTTAAAACACACAATTTTATTTTTATTATATATGAATGATGTCAAACACTCCTTGTAAGGCATTTTCCATGACAGTTCTTAGCATTTGAAGCTGTATGGAACAAATTTCCTACTGAATGTTTGATTCGAGGCTTATTAACGTACACCTTTTCTTTAAGATATCCAGAAAGAAAAAGTCATTTTCATACATAATCTAACTAAAATTGTAATTTTTAAATTTCGAAATAAAAATTTAATTTTTAAAATACGTATTACAAAAAGAAATTATATTTTAAAATGGTAAAGTGACTTATTGTAAATTTATTCATGGTTCAATTTCCAAAGATTTTAATTTATAATTATGAAAGAAAAAGTAAAAATTAATAATAAAAATAGAAATAAAAGATATTGCAATTTAAATGGTAAAGCAACTTATGTGACATTCTGTATGTCGTTTGTTCGTGTACGAACAATGTTTCTGGTCCAATATTTAATAAAACAAAAGCAGGTTGCTGTGAATCGTATCGTTATATTGAATAACTAAACTTAATCAGTGTTCATATCTATTTCACAGAGGAAAAACATGGAATAACTACTATGTATTCTGCAAACAACATGCTACTTTCACATGGTTACTGAAAAAGATGTATAACTATGTTTGTTGTAAAAAAAAAAGTTCTTACTATAGATGATAAAAATAGTTCAATTGTATTTATTAGTGTATTGCAAATGCGATGTCGAAAATGTATGTTAAATATATGCAAAATATATATTGGAATGATATGTTGGTTGCCTAAACAATTTCAATAAAACTATAAACTTAGTATACGGAAATTGACTAAACCATAGGGTGTTATCAGTTGCGCAAAGTGCACAGACACATGAGCTAATGGTTAGTAAAATATAACATCGGATACCAAATTGGCCATCGTTCAATCATTTTATTCAAGACCCAGCTGCTTCGTTACTACAATTTTTGTAACCTGAAAAGATTAGAATATTGGGTAACGAGGAAGGATTTGTAATAAATTTAAGCTATACAAATATATATATATATATATATATATATATATATATATATATATATATATATATATATAACACAAATCAAAAATTAACTTAACTATGTAAAGAGTCACCTAGAATTAACAAATTATAAATATATTTGAGCCAACAAGCACACACTACCTAAAGTTTAATCACTATTATGGAACTTTAAACAACTACCTATCCAAATGAAATATTGAACTAACAACATAATCAACTTTTTGGATATTCACTTCAAACACAATAAAACAGTTTAAATTTTTATATTCATTAACTTTAACTTTAAAAATGAATTAAATGGTATCAAAAGCGAGTAAAGAGACAGTAAAAACTGTAAAAATAATTTTGAGCAGAAATTGAGTGTAATAAATTCAATACTAATAACTTAATATTTTGACCTATACTTCTACGAGTATCATAGTATAAATAATTTAATACACCGTACAAACGTATAGTAATTAACTACTCTATATTTTAGCTAACGAATCCAATTTGTATCAGATGTTCAATATCGATAAAAGTTAAATATATTTTAGTGTACCACCCTAATTCCATACCAATAATTAAGAAAAAACATGTGTTTCTACTATCATTTTGAATTATTCATTACCCATTCTGGCCAGATTCAATTTTGATGGTGTTCATTCAATGGCCAGAGAAACAATAGAATTTTTAAGGTATTTTGTCTCCTTTTTATCAAATTTTTATATTATTCCGAAAAACATATTACTCCTTTTTTTATTAAAATATCGATTTATGGCACATAAATTAATGCGCAAGACGTATTTACAATTACCAGCTACTGAAGAAAATATAAAAGAGTAAAGGAACTTTTACACTTAAAAATTATTATATAGTAAAGCCGGATATAAATATTACGATTTGAAATTATTATTTTTATTTGAGGTAGTTTGATACCCAAATGACTTACAGTTAACCCAATATTTTTGTGTATTTATTCGAAAGATTTTAATTAAATGCACCTATAGAAAAAAATTAGATTTTTTTACCACACCGTTTAAGAGATATAATTTAATAATTTAACTCTTATGAGTGTCCTTGTTTAATAATACCGAAAATGGAAGGTTTGTAGAAAATTGGCAAAGTTGACCCCGCAAAAAAATTTTTTAAATTGATAGAACTATATCCCAAATATACACTGAAAAAAAATCAGAATAATTTACCACGTACTTTCTATGTTATTAATTTTTCAATATTGACATGTGGCTTCAATCTCTCTCCACCATATTTACTAGGGAAAAATGGTGACTCCGTTAACCGCGCCAATTTCAAATAGTAACTAGCTTTTTTAAAGGTTCATAAGAACAAAAGGATATTGAACATTAATAAATATAAAAAATATTATTTATAATATTAAATTTATTTTCCAACGAAACAATTTATTTATTTATATTAAAATAAAAAGAAATAAAAATAAAGAATTCACGATATAAAAATAAAGTTGACAGTTCAGGGTTATGTTTTGAAAATCATTTAAAGTTGATATTATCTAGTGACAGTTAAGTATATTATTTGACTTACATTATTTTATTTATTTAATTAATTATAAACCGTATTAAATTATATCAATTAAATTCTTATGCGAATTTCTATTAATTATGAAAAGTTTTTTATTTGACTTCGAATTGCGACTACCAAGCTACCTTAAATAGAAATAATTTTTTTAATGAATTATAAATAGAATCGCAACATTGTATATGAATACCAACTTTTTTTCCACGGCTTTACATTTGCGGTGTCGTATTTTTAATACTAAAAAGGCATAGCTGTATTAAATCCCATATAGCAATATGATATCTGGAAGAATTCGTCAAGAATTTTTATTTATGATTTGGGTGTTCGAATTATACTCTATAAAAATGCTTTAAGAGTTGTTTTCTCGGACTATCAATGCTATCTATCCATTACTCTATAATGACCATACATATTTTGTTTATAAATATTATATGTTTTATTTACAATAATTGTTTTACAGAATTATTCTTGGGCTTTCTCAAGGATTTGGGAACTTAAACAGTATCTCAACAAATAAATTGCAATCAAGATGAATTTGTTGTAAAACTTAATACTAAATCATAGTCAAATTTTTTTTTAAATTTTGCTTTACGATTTTCTTCGAAATAAATTTCAAATAAAAATAAAACAAATAAAACTATTTAAATTGTAGGTTATTATTCGGAAGTAGTATAATTTAGTGATATGTACATCAGAATAATTAAATACAATCCAGTTCTAAAACAGAATTATTAAATACTTCATATTTATGACTTCTTATAAAACTCAGAAAAAAGACTTCTTATAGAGCTTATATTTCCAATTTCTTTCGTAAAAAAGAAAAAATACTCTAAATAAGTTCACTTTTATGACTTCTAATGAAGTCGGGAAAAATACTTAAAGAGCTTTTAATTTTGAGACATCTTAAAAAAGTCTTCACAATGAATTTTGAATTATTACAAACTTGTATGTTTTGACATTCAAATAGACTACGAGAAAAGCATGTCTTAAAACCACTCTGGTCATTTCAAGCGTTTGCCCTTGAGCTTTATTCATAGCCATAGCGCAACAGACTTTAAGAGAGAACTGTAATATTTTAAACTCTAGCGGGTATATTTAGGATATTATAGATATTCGCGGTATGAATTCCGTTTTGAGCACCTTGAGCACTTCTAGTTATCATTGCCTCTATTTAAATGTAGACGAGTAACTTGTAGTTTGGTGCCATTGCATAACTTTGGATAGGTAAGTCTTTCATAACCTTAAGAACCGAAAGCGAGAAGCCGCGTCTTCATGATATCTGATCAATCGCGAACATAATTTTTTTATAAACATTCCGGAGGGAGCACATCTTAAAATCTGAAAATACAGAAACCCTGATTCACGACCTTATTTATTCATGATGAATAAATACTATTTCAATTATGAAGTTTCTCCCTTTAAAATAAGCGATGCCCCTATACAAAATTAGACCCAGCGATTTTCTATTGCTCAGTAATTTTAATTCATTCGGAACCTCTTCTGACGAAACGTAATTACTGATCTCAATAGATCAACAAAGTTAAGCAACATTATACACAGTTAGTACTTGGATGGGTGACCTCATAGAATTGCTGTGTGTTGTTGTTGTATTTAATATCCCCAATAAAGTCACTGTATGACCTAAGTTTTTGAAAAGTGACATAAAATAAAATAAAAACAATATTTTCCAATTTAAAATTTTCTGAACAAAGACTTACATAGATTTTTGAAATCACCCCCACTTTATAAAGTGAAATTTTCAAAAATACTTTCTTAATAGGTACTTGTATTTTTATGTAAACCTATATTCAAAATTTCAGCGTTCTAGATTTAGTAGCTTTTAGTTGAAATCAGTCAGGACAAAGGATGCATTTATATATATATATATATGTAGTATATAGTATAAGTATGTCTATAATGTCCTTTGTCTTTGATTTAATGGAAAATATTTTATAAATTATATAAACTATTTTGAGAGAAAATAACATAATAATTCTATTGTACCAAAAAATAAAGACAAAACAAAGGAACTTTTTGAAAAAAAATAGAACGATAAACAAAATTATGAGAGTCAATTAGCAGATTGCTTTATAATTTTACATTTTTCATCTTTTACTTATACTTTATTCTAATCAAGATAAAGTTGTTTTCTTTTTTTTTCTTTATAACATAGAATATTATTTATGAAATTGATATTAATAAGACTATGTGATTTAGCAATGAATCTATGTCAATAATAGAGTTACATAAAAATAGACTTTTTATACGCAACATATATACAATATGTCAGAGTTATAAATAATTTTAATCTAAAGTTTATAACGCTAGATAATATTGACAGAAAAAAACAAAATTTTGATATAGGTGTTCATAGAATCATATAATTAGTCAATTTCCGCATGTCCGCCCGTCATCAAGATAACTCAAAAAACGAAAAGAGATATAGAGTTGAAATTTTAGTGTACTTAAGACATAAAGTAAGATCAGGTTCATGAATGAGAAAAATCGGTCCATTGAATCCATTGAATCTATGAGGATCTATGATCCAATTTTTGAACCATTAAAGATAAAAGAATAACCCAAACTCAGAAGAAGTTTGTTTTTATTTTCAATTTTGATTAGATTTGCTATTTTTAGCTCAAATTTAGCTAAATAAGCACATCTATAATTGCAATATAGATTAGAGTAGAAGCCTTAAAAATGATAAAAAGAAGAAGAAAATTATAGTAGGATAAAACCCATAGGAAACGCAGGATAATATGATAAAAATGAAAGGAAAAATAAATTACGGGCGATCTGAGTTCGGGAAGTGTGGAACGGGTGAGTTTTTAAGGGTAAAATATGGTTTATTTCGATTTCCGGAAAAACTAAAAGTCCTACGGAAAAAAGTAAAATAGCAAAGTTGTAATGAAAAGAACTATAACTTTTGTATTTACACTTTTTTCACAAAACCTCAAAATTTTTCTATTGAAAATTAGGGTGCTTTTTCGATATTTATTCAAAATAAGATGAAAAAATAAATATTTTCAATCAAAAAATTACAGTGTATTTGGAACATAAAAAGATAAGTTTTCACCAAATTTCGGAGAAAAAAAATAAAAAACCAAAAACTTGGTTATTTCAATTTTTCACATAAATTTTGAGGTTATGTGACAAAAGTGTAAATACAAAAGCTGTAGATCTTTTTATTACCTACAACTCTGCCATTTAATTTTTTTCCATAGAACTTGTAGTTTTGCCGTAAATTCAGATAAACCGAATTTTACCTTTAAAAAGTCACCCCCCCCCCTACTTACTGAACTCAGATCGCCCGTAATTTATTTTTCCTTTCATTTTTATCATATTATCTTCCGTTTCCATTTAGTTTCATTCTACTATAATTTTTTTTGTTTTCAAAAATTATCTACCCTGGTATAATACATATTATTATTATTATTACATATGCGTTAATAACTGTATGGACTGAACAAAATGTCGAGTATCTAAACAATTAACTGTATTAGTTGTTATTATTATCACTTGTTTCAAATATATTCTTCCATCTTCTCTTTGAATTTTGCTAATTTGAGATTATTCGTTAAAAACCTTTATTATGCAAATACTAAAAGTATACCACATTTCCATCCAATTGTACTACAATACTCATATACAGACTCAAAGTACTTAACTGTTTCTACGCTGAAAAGTTTTTTCCATAAAATTATACAAATTCTAGTTGGAAGAACACATATAAAAGAGACTGTAAATTTTCATTTAAAAATAAAATTACGTTCATAATTCAAAAACGATATTCAAAATTTTGAAATGAGAAATTTTTTATTTATAAATTACAACTGTCATGGTTATATTTTTTCTGTAAACCTAATAAATTCGACGTAAAACTGTGGCCTTCCGTCCAATCACAAGACCACATTTTGGAGATTGAGTCGAATGACCGTTCTAATATAAGAATGTGAATTATTTCTAGAAATGGCCGATGATGAACTAGTTTCCCAAAGATACACTGTGATTTACCTCTGTTAAAGTTATTATAATTTCGTCAGTTGTCAGACAATATGATTTTTGATTATATTGGGCCAAGGCATCGCATTTTTAGAGGCAAGTAACAAGTTTTCCATTTTTTTTATTAAGAGCCCGGTTTTTTCATTCGACTTCAGATCGGTAATAGAATAAGTGTAAGAAACTCAAAAAAATTCAAACAGGTCAAGTTTTCGATAATTGTAGACGATTTTAAGTCTTAGATATTGTTAACCGAGTTTAACCGAGATATTGCTGTTTTAGCTCAAGAGAGAACTGCTCTAACTCATATTGCCCAGTGTTATTTTCTCCTTAGTGTGGGCCAAGGTGAATACTTGTTTGCTGAACCAAACTTGACAAGTTTTAGAATTTTTTTAAAGAAATATTTCAATATGTGCTATAATTTGAAGTAGAAACAATGATTCATATTATACAATAATAAATCGCTTACGCGTAAGTATGATATTCTTCAAAACTGAATGTATATTTTTTATTATATTTTAAAACTTTGTACGAAAATAATAATATATTGATAGGAAATATGTTGAACTTTCAAAAACTTTTTAAAAATTAATTATGAACCCTTTCAAATTGATAAAATTAAAAATAAAAGTTCGTGACTAAAAACGGACCATAATTGAACTAAAAATATCCGAAATTAAGTCCAAACTAAATTTTTTTTGACAGTAATTCAATAATGTGTAATGAAGGATTCATAAAGGACAATTCAATTAATATACTTATAATAAAAGGGCTGGATATATATATTTAGGATACGTCAGTTAGCAGTATACGATTTCGATTTGAAAAATACAAAGGATAATGTGCTAGGTTTGTGATAATAGCTTTATTACCCTCATGTTACTGCTTGTATTATGGTCTTTACCATTATGCAATGGTATAATCTCAATTATAAAGGTAATTAAATTCGTTTTAACCGACTTTAAAAATTTGACTATCAATTTGGCTTTATATACAAATGTATATAGATATATATATATATATATATATATATATATATATATATATATATATATATATATATACATATGTATATATATATATACATATATATATATATAAATATATATATATATATATACATATATATATAAATATATATATATATATATATATACATATACATATATATATATATATATATATATATATATAAATATATATATATATATATATATATATATATATATATATATATATATATGTATATGTATATATATGTATAGTACAAGACAGAAGTGGTTTTGGTAACCGGCCGAAAATAAGGGAGTCCATCACCCTTTCCATCGGAGATTGCGAGATTCAATCTCAAAGGTCGCTGAGATATCTGGGCAGATCGATGCGAAGCTTCGGTTCGACGAACACCTCCGAATAGTTAGTAAAGAAAATTGACCTGGTTGATGCCAAACACAAGGGACTACGACAGAGCCGTAGACAGCACCTCTAAACGGTCACCAGCTCGATCCTTTTGTACGCCGCACCAAACCGCTTCTTACGCTCGCCAAATGATTAGCATCTACAGGAGAAGTGCAGTGCGCATTACATGCGTTTACCGTACGGTATCATATGATGCTGTGTGTGTAGTGGCTAGTCTTCCGCATGTTGACGAACGAGATTCAGAGAAACTAACAACGAAGGCAGAGTGACACTGACGACACCAGGACACTCGCATCAGAAGAAAGAAGCCGCACACTCCAGATGTGGTAAAGACGCTGGGAATCATCACCAAACGGAAGATGGACGTGTCGCTTGGTTCCAGACATCGCGACCTGGTTCAACAGAGAACATGGAGAAGTGGACTTCTATGTCACACGGCTGCTGACTGGACATGGCAATTCCGAGCCTACCTCTGCAGATTCGGTTTGGACTTCGATCCACTATGTCCAAGTTGTCCACTCGAAGAGGAAACGGCGGAGCACATTTTCTTCACGTGCCCCCGTTTTGCTTCGAAGTATTAAATAGGCAGTAGTTAGCCAGTCTTACCCAGTCGAGGCAATGCCTGACGGCGGTTCCGAGCGGGATACAATGGAGAATCACATCAAGAGTTTAGGGTTTTAGCTGGTATGTTCTAGACATCTTCAGTGAAGTTGTATGCATTTTCCTCTCTTATATATATATATATATATATATATATATATATATGTATATATATATTACATATTTTTCTATTATACAACATATATTTTTATAACTTACTTTTCTATGGGCTGATTTTAACAATTCGGATTTTTTAAATTTGGTTCTGTATACCTTCAAAGTCCCATGTGAATTTGAAGAAGAAATTCTAGCCTTAAGGGGAGAAAGAGAGAGGGCAGTAGAGAGGCAAACTTAGTTATCCACATAATTTCACACAAATTTTCTCCTTCAAAAAAATTCACTGATGATAAAAGATGATTTGAAATTAAAACTTCTATAAATAATTTCCTTGTGACCAATTAGAATTCGAAGTCATATCCTTCTATAACTAAAAAATTCGTTCGTTTTCGGCGACTGAGAAAGCCTTAATTGGTCAGAAAGAAATTATTCATAGAAGTTTTTAATTAAAAATAATTTATAAGTTTATTTCTTCTTTGAATACGGTTCTTTTTTGGAAAAATTTTCATTTTTACTTTTGAGTCTTTACTTTACACTTTACACAACAGATTTTTCATTAGGATGAAATTTATTCTTTTCAATTTATTTCTGCCCCTCTCTCCCTTTTCGGCAGATATTTCTTCTTCAAATTGAAAATTGGGACCACTTAGAAATCCAACGCAAAAACTTCGAATTGTTAAAATTGGTCCCTAAACAAACAAGTTATAATATATAGAATGTATAGAAAAAAAAGGGCGAGGATATATAGAAAATAAAAGTATATAATATGTATAGATTAATTAATTCATCCCTTTTTTGTGAGTTTGGTTAAAAATACTTTAATTATTATAATAATTAACAGTTAAAATATCATTTCATTTTAGTGAACACCATAATACCAGCAGTAACATAAATTTAATAAAGCTATATAATAACACCATTTCATTTTCACACAATCACATTTAATTTAAATGCATTACGTCACTTTATATGTGTCTAGGGAATGTTTGGTCATACGATTCATCTGGTTGTTCAGAATGTATTGAAATAGTTCCTTGAGTATCATACATAAGTACGAGCAATTGTTCTTCACTCACTACTCACTTAATTAAAAAATAATTATTATCAATATTCCATTGTACGTTTTTATATCCTACATATCAAAAACTTAAATTTTTAAGTTTATAACGCTAGAAAATATCGCCCGTCATCTATGTTACCCAAAAACAAAGAGACAGCGGGCTGAAATTTTGGCGATGTATTCAATGTGAAGTGAGTTTAAGTTCGTGAATGACTAAAATGGTCAAACCCTACACATATTATTATATAGGTTATTCTGAAAGTAACCAAGCTGTAATCTATTTCTGCCCCTTAAATAAAACATAAAATATCCTGTAGAATTTTTATCTCTATCCGATTGTTAGAGAGAAAATGCAAAATTTCGATTTTGTCGGTTTATAACGTTTTGTTTTTTTTTTTATACATAAGGCCAGTGTAAATTACCCTTCTATGAATATATTATTTACTGGGCTTAGTTTGTTCACTAAAGGATAAAAGCGGTTTTAAAGTAAGTTATTTGACCCAGTATTTACAGAATTTTTTTAGACTACAATAATTCCATCTACAGTACAACTGGAAACACTCCAACAAAACTTGCTCAGCCGAAATAATCGGTTAGATTTATTAAATCCAGGTCTAAATCCTGATAGTGATGTTTTTTGATGAAATCTGTGCGTGAAATAGTCGTAAAAAGATAAAAGGGAGCGGATAAAACCCGTTCAAACAAAAGTTTGTAGTTCGTTTTGGCAAATAATTATACTGTTCCTGAAAACGTTATTTAGACTAAATGAGAAATTGTTAAAAAATTAAGATGCCGAACGTTTATGGGATCTATTAAAGGCTTATAGAAACAATGAAAGCCTTATGTAAATCAAACGGTGAAAATTGTTGAGCCTGCGACAACCAACGACAACGTTTATGCGCAATATTAAATTCCATCACCACAGCTAACATCATCATCCGAACGTGCAACTACGATTGCAAATAACCAGGAAGAAAAAAGCGTTTGTTGAGGGTCTTCGTTATGACTTTCGCAGTCGATGTCGAACAGATGCCATAAAGAGAAAATTCAAACATTTTCTAAGGACCCGACAAATAAATTCGAAAGAAAACTTTACAAATTGAATTAAAAAATTTTCAAATAATAGCCATCGGTATCGATATCCACACAGTTTCGAAAATGGGTAAAATCCGAAACATATGTCAACAAATTTAATAAATTACTGTGGATTTACAAATTACGCCGTAACAAAAACACAATTTAACACTCTACCAAAATTTATATTCAAAGTTAAACAACAGTCATACACAGTATTTGTATGGGTAAATTCTGTGTGTTCTGTTGTTGTGTGTTCTGTTGTTCCAGGTAAATATTCTAGTCATTGATGACCATAGCAGTTAAAGAGAAAATAAATTATTAATGATGAGAAATTAATAAAACAAAAAGGTAAAACTTATTTTACCTTTGATAAGAAAGGGGTCATATAATTTTTTTGCTTTTGAAATTGTTTTTTTCCGATAAATTAATATCTTGAAAACTACTGAGTAATATTTTATTTTCACAGACATTTTTATTATAAACTTAAAAATTTATTTGTAATTTTATAATTTGTGTTTGTTTTTAGAACGGTTGCATGGGTTTGGATAGTTTTTTTTTTTTTAGCAACTGGAAAAGGGTGACGACCCAACGGTGGAGACTTATATACAACTGTCTCCATCATTTAGACTATAAATCCTATGCGCATGTCCCACTTTTTGTAGTTCACTTGTCTACTTTTCCACTACAATCACAACGCTTGCGCACAGCGGATCGAATATGAATGCAGTTGCTGTCTCTCTTGGTGGACAACACTTCTAATTACGGGCACTAGAAATATATGAGTATTAAATATATGGAAACTGGAAGATGATCAAATTGCGCACGTTCCTCGCATGTCAATGATCCCACATGTACCATTTCAATTTGAGCTAAGAAGAAATGTTGAATCCGAATACATCCTGATGCCAACTCATAATGGAACTATAATATTGTGTATGCTGAATTTTTTCATTACAGAGTTACTAGTAGTTATTCATACAATACAATTATTATTTATTTAAATAGTTATTTAATTTTATAACATGCATAAGATTACCAAAAGTTTCAAAATAAGTTGTTTGTCTTCTCTATTATAGTTTAAAAGTTAAGTTATGGGTCCCTAGGATCCAGTAGATCAATTTCGCTTCTTTTTGAATCTCACTTAATGAACCCTCAAAAGTTCACTGCCTAGTCATTTTTGAGCTATGTTGTACAAGTGCCTTCAATTTTTTCTAGAGTAACAATTTTAAACTAAATTTAATATACTCCTCATATATTTCATTGTATGCTGTGGTTTAAAAATTACAGTATCATTAATTTTTTGGTTAACTTCGACACTGTTACGCATATTTTGATTCAATAATATTGTCATGTATTCAAAATCTTTGATGCATTTAACAAGCTCCTTTTAAAACCGGTATTATTAAAAGTTAAAATATAAAGAAAACGTGTATGTATAAAAACACAAGAGTTTAGTGAATAATATCAGTTTTTGTTATTATTTTAATTATAATTATAATAACAAAATATAAATATAAAAAATGTATGCATGTACTTATGTACTTGTGTCAGAAGTTATACTTCTTTGGCATCATTAAAAAACAATTTTTAATTGTATGCAAATAATTAATTAAATTAAAATAATAAAAGGACTGAAGAAGGATAGTCAACACAGTAAATAAAGCTCAGTTTAAATTTGAAAAATTAAATAAATAAAAACATATTTTCTAACATTAAGTCTTACATAAATAATAAAAACAGCTTCAACCTGTGAATTTTGTGTGACGGTGATACGCGCACATCTTAAAATTTCACGCTCATCATTTTTTCATAACGCGTCCAAAGAAGTATAACTTCAAAACTAAAATTTTAAAATATAAAACTATTTACCACTTAATCATTATAATTTTTAAAATTATTGAGTATTCTATTCACACACACACATACACAAACATACAGACCTTTATTCTTAAAACCAGAAACACTTATTCTCACATTAAAAAGTCACATATAAAAGAAATTTCGATATGTCATTATTTTAATATATATCTATGATAATTGTAAATTACTTTTTTTTTTTTGTGAGAATATTTTTCTTACATTGCTTTAATGCTTATAATGGAGATATATATTCTCATCAAATGAAAAATGTGTCTTTCCCAATTGTTATATACTGATCAACTATACAGCAGTTGTTTCTATGCGTTACCCCGTTTTGAATAAAAAAAAACTAGTCTATTGGTATAATATAATATAAATTCAGTTTAATTTTCTACCATTTGAATATTCATCGGTTTTCTGCTATTATAAAAACAGGGTACAACATTTTATAATGTAAATAATAAAGGATAATTTGATTTTCTCATATTATTTTCTTTTGATTGACTTTTCATGATGTTTATATTATGTCAGCAATAATACTGTATTCTATAAAATTTTATTATTTTCCTTCCCTTTTTATTATGATTTTCTTTTTTATTTTTGCAAAAAAATTACGATAGAAAAGTACTGTTCGGTACATAACTTACAGTATGTGCAAATATTCTTTTTTTCAGATATTAATATTTGAGTAGTCATCCATTATTAGTAATAAATGATAAATAAAAATATTGTACTTAAATTATTATTTAATTTTACATAAATTATTACTTAAAAAGAATTATTTTATTCATTATAAAAATTCAATAAAATTTAATTAAAATTTTGTTAAAATAATATATTCTTTAAAATAGTATTTTGTAACCTACCTGTAGTGTTCAATTATCTTATATAAATATTGTTTTTAAAATTTTATGTGTGACATTTCGTACAAAATAGACTTATAAATTATAGATTTAAGGGTTGAAATTGTATATAAGACACCAACCATAGCATTTTGTTTGTATTAACTCTTTAAGTATCTTTAAATACGAGTAAAAAATCTGTTTTTTCTGACTTTTAGGTTATCTGTATTATTATATTGAAATTAAGAATAAAGCATTTAATTCAAAGAACCTTTTTTAAGAGGACTTGTTTCTAAAAAATTTTTTTTGAATTAAGTGCTTTATTACTTTATGCAATGTCACTTGTGTTGATAAGTCAGGTAGATCATTTTTAACCAGGTAAAAAGAGCACATCAACAGCCATAAAACTTCTTTTAACTTCTCCATTCATCTTATAACAATACAGGACATACAATTGATATTGAAAACAAGCCGCAGATGTTACATATTTGCGACAAAAGCCAAAATAAAATTTACTAAAAGCCCTTAAGATCATTAAAGTAAGTAAAAACCCAAATTTTATAACTTTAAAAAATCAAACAGTCATTTATAACTTATAGACCAGAATAGAAGCCTTAAAAAATGATAAAAAGAAGAAGAAAATTATAGTAGGATAAAACCCATAGGAAACGCAAGATAATGTGATAAAAATGAAAGGAAAAATAAATTACGGGCGATCTGCGTTCGGGAAGTAAGAGGGGGTTTTGAAGGCTAAAACACGATTTATCTTGATTTCCGGCCAAGCTAAAAGTCGTATGGAAAAAAGTTAAATAACAAAGTTGTAGGTTATAAAAAGATCTACAACTTTTGTATGAACACTTTTTTCACATAAACTCAAATTTTTTCTATTGAAAATTAGGGTGCTCTTTCGATATTTATTCAAAATAAGATGAAAAAATAAATATTTTAAATAAAAAAAATTACAGTGTATTTGGAAAATAAAAAGGTAAGTTATCTTTGTAAAAGATAAAAATAAAAAACCAAAAACTTGGTAATTTCAATTTTTCATATAAATTTTGAGGTTATTTAAAAAAAGTGTAAATACAAATGTTGTAGATCTTTTTCTTACCTACAACTTTGCCATTTAACTTTTTTACATATGACTTGTAGTTTTGCAGGAAATTCAGATAAACCGAATTTTACCCTTAAAAACTAAACCCCCTCGTACTTCCCGAACTCAGATCGCCCGTAATTTATTTTTCCTTTCATTTTTATCATATTATCTTGCATTTCTAATTGGTTTCATCCTAATATAATTTGTTTTTGTTTTCAAAAATTATCTACCCTGATATATTAATTAAATTTGAAATTATAAATATCGAAACAGTATTTATTAACTCCACCCACAGTTTCTTTATTCACAGTAATTTTACTTATTCATTATATAATAACGACTTTATAAGTCAAAAATACACTCCAAATAAAAATAAAAAAGTAAAAATTAGACAAAGTTAAAAGTTTTCAATATTATTTTATAAAAATGAATTTTCACAAATATACATCTTTTAATTTTCTGTTTCTGTATAATTCGAATATGTCTTATATAATACTCGTATACAATATATACTAATGTATTTTAATATAACACGTACAAGACATCAGTTCGACATTCAGTGTCTTTGTAGATACAATATGATTTCCTTTTTTTTTAATAATAAGTATTAAAATATAATAAAGAAAACTAAAAGTTTGAAATACAAAAACGTTTTGTTCCACAAAAAGAGCATATGAAGTTGATACATATATTTTGACTCATGCACTTATCGGAAGCTGTTATTTTTAGCTTAGTCTTGCCAAGTAGTCTTAGTATTGCTTTTTTGATGTTGGTCTTGTTTTTTGTAAGACCAAGACTAATTTTACTCATCACCAAAAAACAGTAAGAGTAAAACCTTTTGAAATTCCTTTTTATATCAAGGACGTTTACAATATATCCAACAAGGGTAAATCCAAACCTCGGAGAAAGGATAACAAAAGTCCCATGTACAGTGGCAACATCTACAAATTAATACGTGGAATGGAGTTTGAAAATGCAATGTTAATATAAATTTAAAATCGTCGAAACAAGCTAAAGTTTATTTTATATTTTAAATTATATTTTTAAATTTTTAAAAGCTTAATATCTATAGAGAAGTAAATATTATTTGCGTTTACGTAAAACGAATGTAAAGTATTAATGTAATAAAAGTTGTTCACAATATCTCGTATGTGTTCATAATAATAATAAACCTTTACCGAAATTTTCAAGGTAATTTTTTGATGAACAATTTTAGGTAGCCTGTTCACGTGTGAGCTCGTAAAGTACATCATATGTGAAGAAACATTAATAAAAACATGTTTATAAATTATTAAAAACAAATTGACGTACATACACAAATGAAACTTATATCGTCAGTTAATAATATTTTACAGAAGAAGAAACTGAAAATTTCAATATTATGCTAGTTAGCTATGCCGGCCATAATGTAAAAACAAAAGCTATAACAAAAAAATTAAAAATTGTGTTTAGCAATCCATGTGTTTTGAAACAAATTTTCATGCCAACAGTTTTCGATTAAAAACTGTTTACAAATGTTTGTCTAAACATAAGAAATACAAATATTGACCATTTTTGTAGCAAAGAAACGATTTTCTCATGAAAAAATTATCTTATTTTGAGCATACACGTTTTAAGGATGGATTGACAGTAAAATTGCCGTAGTACATATAATTAATTTTGAATGTACTTATATTGAAAATCCATTATGTTTTTATTTTTTACAATTTTTAAATAGTTCTGGAAATACAGGGTGGGCCATCTGTTGGTACGTTTTTGAATTTCTTCGTATGACAACAGCAAACGAGCTACAGACTGGAAATTTTTACAGTTCATTAGCCATACCGTCCGCGGCACGAAACAACATGTTTTCTCTTGAAGAGCGTTTTGAAATTTTAAAAACTTATTTTCAAAGTCAGTGCTGGCTGTGCTGCGCCGAAATTATGCGAATTTTGAAAAGAAATATATATTTTGAAAAGAAATAATCGTGATAAAGCATCCACCGAAGGCGCTATACGCAAATTGTTGAAGAAAGTTCGTGAGAAAGGGATGTAAGTGGATGACAGAAGTGGTCCCAGAGCTCGGACAGTGCACACACCCGAGAATATTGATTTTTGAACAATGTTCACTTTGCTGTGGCCCAAAGTGTGAGACAGAATCCGACGACCTCAACTCGACGCCGATCGCAGAAACTGAGCATTAGTCGCACCAGCCTGAGGAGAATACTGCAGAAAGACCTCGGATTATTCGCCTACAAGATCCAGATGACTCAGGAGTTGAAAGCAAATGACCATCCGCTTCGATATCAGTTATCTTTTCGGACGAAGCGCATTTCCATCTCAGCGGATATGTGAACAAGCAAAACTGCCGGATTTGGGGTTCGGAACAGCCACACGCAATCGTAGAGAGACGAATGCATCCTCCAAGAGTCACAGTTTGGTGTGCAACAACACAAAAACATACACAATAAAAAATATCAATGCATACTCTTTTAATCGCATTTTGAAAACGTACCAATAGATGGTCCACCCTATTTTATTTTATAATTTAAATTAATCTAACTAATATGTAATTATCAAATTTAGACATATTTTAAATTTCCAAATTTCCCCTGTTTTTGGAAAGTATAACATCATCGATAGACATCCACATATGACGTCATATTAACATTGATATTGGCTTAAATTATGTCTTCATGTGCGGTGGAACGCAAATGAATTATATGCGACGACACATGTAATACAGTTAGTTCCTCAAAGTCAAAGGTAACACTATATATTATTTTTTTTTAAAGATTCTAAAAAAAGATTAGTTTTTGAATATATGTATTTTGTAAAAATAACACAGTGAACGATAATACTTTCTAAGCTGATCTTCTATTTTAAATGGACGTTGAGATTTTAATTTTTTATTGCATTCGAAACCGCGTTAATCATTTTTAATTTAAATGATAAAACTTAAAATTTATATCACATAAAGTATTATTGTTTGTCACAAAATATTTATAATATTGTACCAGAAGCGTTGAGCAAAATGTAAAGCTCTTGTGAAATCATTTAAAGCTTTATTTAATTTTTTTTTTTTGAAAAATAAATATCCCATATTGTTTAGTTAGTTGAGTTTTTATTAAATGTTTTCATAATACAATGGAGAGCAAACAGTGATTTTGCTCATCATTTTTAAATTTAATTAATTTTATTCGTTCAACTGGGTAATAAAAAAATGAATTTACACGACCGAAAATTGTAAATTTGAATACTTAATTGACTTAAAGAAAACTAATTATTAGTTCAATCATTCAATGTAGTTTGTTTTACTTAATTTTTTTGCATAGAATGTTCCAAAAAGGTTGAATTTAAAAATTATCAGTTTATCAGTCATATAAAGGTGTGGAAACTCTTGTCGAAAATTGAAAACTGAAAGTTTGGCCCAAAAATTGATATTTTTCTATAATTTCGAGATCGGCGTTATAAAATGAAAATTACTTACAAATGGAGGGCACCACCTTGGGATAATAACATGCAACGCTCAATCGTTTCCGAGAAAATGACGTTCAAAAAGTTTCGTTTTAGTTACATGTACTTTTTGTACCAAGATGGTATTTTAAGAGGCGAGGTAGCCTTCTGCGTTCAAAGAATGAGTGTTTGGAGTTCGGTTCTTGGTCAAGACTTTAATTTAATTTTTTTTTATTTTCACAGTAATTTTTTAAATAAGAATAATGGATAATATTTATAATAAATTTATTAATTGTTAACTGTAAAAAAATTAAAAAAAAAAATAGTATGAAAGTCGTAAGCGGGAACCGAACTCCCAAAGCCTATTCCGAGCGCAGATTGTCTATCAGGTAGGCTACCTCTCCTCTAAGAATTAAAATACAATATTGGTATATAAAGTATATGAAGCTGTAACGAAAATTTTCGAACACCATTTTCTCCGAAACGATTGAGCGTTGAATGTTATTATTGAAAGAGGAGAACACCCTATAGGGGTAAAAATCCCAAGGTCGTGCCCTCCTCTTGTTAACCGATTGGGATCATTCGCATAACAAAGTGGTGTTTTAATAATCGATTAACATTGATACAGAAAAGTTATTATTGATTTGAATTTTTGTGAACAAGTTTTGATAATTTTGTAAAAAGAAAAAATATATTTCTTTAAATGCAAAATCAAGGAACATTTTTAAGTTTAAATTTAAAAAACCGAAGAGTTAATTTAATTTTTGTAATTATATTAATTTTCGTCTGTAAAATAACTGTACGTGACGTTTTTAGTGGAACAAAAACTGTTTGGAAACTTACATATATATTTTGTTTTTTTGTGTATTCGATATTACAAGCCTGTTGCATGTTGTGTCAGTGCCCTAAAAATTTGTGGCACCGATATTAAAAATTTGAAGAAATATTCACAAATTACAAACGTTTCACAGAACACAGTGTGTAGCTTTCGACGTGACACACTGAATGCTATGTTTAAAGATATAGTTGATACTTGAAACCGCCACACTTTTAAATGAAATTGTCAACCCACCTAGATAAGTTGTTTTTAAAAATTTTTGTGATATAACTTTAAAAAACTGTGCTTATACTATAATATAAAAAGAGGTTTGTTGGTTACGGAAAGCTTGTTAAAAACTACCGAACTGATTTTTTTTTAGAAATAGAAAGTGAGTAACAAGGGCTATACAATTATGTATATAATATTTTGGTATTATATTAAGTATAGAGGGTTTCCCGCGTTGCATATAGACTTCCGATAAAATTGAGGAACAGCAACACAAAAATAGATAAAATGAAAAAGTCAGGTATGTTGAAATTTAATTACGGACACTGTAAGGAATTTATATCGAACAGGTGGAAGAAATTTTGAAGAATGAAGCGATCTTATAAATTAAAATCATCATTAATGATTATACAAAACTTTAGAATTTTCTGACACTATGACTTTTCTATTACCTTCTTAGTTTTTTTTTTTATATTATTATTTTTGATACAGAAACAGAGATTTGTATTCATTCTATCGAAATGCCCCCTATACATAATGTCAAAAACATGTTTTCAGTTTTAGGGAAAGTTAATAAATTAGTAGATTTTTTTAAAGCAAATTTAAATATATAATTTTTTTATTATAATAATTTATTTAATTTTATATTTCGACTGACCAAAGATCAAAGTTAGTAATGACGTAAGTAATCTAAACGTTAAAAAGTTTAATTGTGTATACTATCAGTTATAAGTATGAAACATTTCAGATTATATTACATTAAGCAAGGCAGGGCAGGATTCAGGCCCAGGGTTCCTGGCTTCTTTTACATTAACGTGTAAACATTTACTTTGATCTTTTGTGTTTAGCAGCTTTTTTGGAAGTGGGTTCATAGGAAAATATCAATCTTTTTTAAAATATTATTTTCATTACCTGAATAAAAATTTTTTTGGCATATATCTTAAACAAAATTATTTATTGCTTCATGTTATTTATTTTTAGAGTTATTTCATAATTCATTTTTATACTAATTAAATAATTTAACAACTAGTGTTCAGACGTACTAATTTGAATATAAATAAGTTATGAGTTTCAGCATCAAAAGAGATCTTTACGCAATACAATTTATAATCATTTATGTCAAATATATATATTACGAACAGTTGTAAAAGACAGTCAAACAATTCTACTTATTATTAATGAAAACAATGAATGCTTGTTACCGATTAATTTTGTCTTCACTGTAAAATATTAATAATTCATAACAAAATGCATAAATCGAGTATTTTGTTTTTCTGAGTAGTCCACTCGCCCGTTAGGGAGGGTTATATACTACCTCGTAAACTATGCGGGTTGTAAACGACCCACACGAGCTGAATTCTCAACATCCTCGAACTGGAAAATATTAATGGGTTGACAGATAAGTTTTGAAGTTTGGGTGGGATTTGGTTGACTATTCTTTCTTATTTGGGAATCCGAGTGGCCAAATTTCCAAATTACAATGCCAAACTTTCTGTATTATTTATGTTTAAAAAGATAACATTGGCAGTGATTTGTATTCTATTTTGGTTCAACTTTATACGCAATTAAGTTTTTCATGACAGTAAAATAATTTTTACTAGAACAAGCTTATATTTACGTACTGCTTATCTGTATTGCATTTATTACTATCAATTTGATTGTTTGCATTTCTAGTTCTTAATTTAATATTTGGCATTTTAGTAATGGTCGAGATGATCCTGCCGAAAAAGTTCTTCTTACATTCCCATCTTAAAAATTATCCGGAAATGATTCTATTTAAAGAAAAACTTATTGATCGAAACTCGATATCCTCATATGGCCGAACCGCAAAAAATAGTTTATATTGTAAACTGTTTGAGTGTATAGAAAAAAAAAAAAACTTCATATATGAGAAAAACAGCAATGAATAAATTGAACTCACTTGCACTATATCGATTCTGTGGTGCTGTATTTTGTTGAGTGCAGCATAAGAAATTACGGCATTCTCGACGTAAATTCATTGCGTAACTACCATAAACCAATGGATTCATACAGCTATTTGATACAGCCATCATAAATAACGCATCTTGCAATCCAGCGTCCACTTTTAAAGCACTCTCACGGTCAAACATGTACCTACAAAAAAAAAAAAAAAAAAAATTAAAACCTGAAATGTTGTAAATTGCTCAATTTTTAAACTGAAGTCATATATCGTTTTAGGAGAGTTAGAACTAGCATAGCATTTTAGAAAATTAAATAACTGCAGTTTTGAAGTTCGTTTTCTAATTCTTTCAACACATTGCTCTTCTATGTATATTATCGTAGCTGAAATATTCTATATCACTATATAACGTTTTGTTACTTGATATTTGAAAGCCAATCCATAGAAAATAATGGTGCATTATATATTTCGTGAACCACTTAGATCTCCCTGGGAATATACTGCCCTATGTATAATACCCTAATAGTCGCAACTACATTGATTTTCCAAAAGAGAACCTATTTCAGCTCACATGACATTTGTCTTGATTTAGAAATAAATATCAAATTATCGATTAGTGATTACTCGTACCTACACACATACAGCGTACAATTTAGACCTGAGTGCCGAAGAGAACCAGTATGATCACGTATCTTGCAGTACACTGTCGCGCTCGATTTCCATTAAGGACTCAGGAGAATTTTAGAAACCTTGGAATCTATTACTAAAGCTATCTCACATTGTAGACATTCGATGGATAGGAAACTTATAGCCCTATACCGTAGATGGTAGTTCCCAAACAGACTAGGGCGGAATTAGTGAATGTTCATAATGTTTTGAATGTCTGTATCACGTCTCTTCAGCCTTATTGTCTATTAAATGGAACCGAAAGATAAGAAATGAATGGTTTTGGCAAGCAAATTATTGGTAAACCTCCTTTGCACTCTAGGAATTTATCCCATATTACATAAACAGCGGAAATACTACGAAGAATGTTATATATATATATATATATATATATATATATATATATATATATATATATATATATATATATATATATATATATATATATTTAATGTTTTTTTCCCAATCGCAAAGTTAATTCGCCATTGCATTTCATGACTTAAAGAAAATGCCAAACTTACCTTGACCTAATTAAGTATGTTATGTCCGTAGACAGTATTGAAATGTTTGTATTACAACAATGTTTATGTCAACCATGATTGGATGTCGGATGCAATATTATTATTATCACAATATTAATAAATGATAGTATGCTTCAAGAGCTTGGTTATTAAATTTCTTAATTACAAATTTAATTAATGTGTTTATTCAATACAGTATGCAATGAAATGCTTTTAATTAAAAACTACCTTCATTATTATTAATAAATAACGAGCGGACGTAGCGGTTAAGAATAATGGACACTAAAATTATATTGAATGACTAAATGTAGTTCAGTCGCTAGCTTCATTATGTTAATGCATAGAATATTTGAAATTTAGACGTAATAGACTTTTTTAGATTTCACGTTAAACTCGGGCTACGTAAAAACGAAAATCTCAGCAGATCGTAAAATGGAATAGAGAATTAAATGAAGCATATACGAAGGTAATTGAATTAATCGAGTGCACAAATTTGGTACAATACATCAAGAATGTAACTGTACGAATGTAATAATATGTACACAGACAAAAAGTAAATAGCACTCGAAGTAACTTAACCTCGGTTTGACAAACTTGCCGTGATTGAAAACAGCTAGTTTAAGCTTGCAAAAAAAGTTATTTTCAACACGCTGGAAGTAACCGTGTAAGCTATGTTACGAACAAAAAGTCATATAAATACCTTATATAGGAAAAAAATTAATTATGTAAGAGACCGCAAGGAATTTTATTCAAGCGTTACAAAATTCAGAGCCCAAAATAAACCGTTAATAAATAACATCATATCGGAAGACTCGTGGGAAAAATACTTCGAAATCTTATAACTATGGAAAATATTAAACGAAGAAATTTTCTTTGATATTAGTCATACGTGTATAGACGCACCTATTACAACGAGTGAGCTAACATCTGCTCTGGGTTAAGTAAAGACAGGTTAAACCCCTAGGTTAGACAGCATAAGCTTATAAATTCATAAATAGTATTCCTGGAAGTTGGTTTAGAGCATTACTTATATATAAAGTTTATATAGCCTTTGCACCTAAAAAACACCACATGAATGGTCAATGAGTAAATTAAAATTTATTTAAAAAAAATATAAGGAAATTGGTATCATTGGATTTACACACACTTGCTAAGCAATCGTCTGCCAAGTGGACCAAGGAACTATCCTGTTTGAAACCCAAGTAGGATTTCGGGAATATAGAGGGTGTTTCCTCTATACGGCAGAAATATGATTGCGATATTTAAATTTTTTGCGATTATAAAATCGATTCCGTGCTAAGCAGTTTTTCAAAAATGATTTTTAGTCTACTCAATAATACTCTTCAATATATTATCTGTTCAGAAATTCATTCACACCATCTGAATACTATAAATGTAAAGAATACCCATAAATGGTGGACAAAAGTTCTTTCAGCATCTGAACAAAGTCTCGTCAGAGCTGCCTACACCAAAGTATTACTGAGAGACAGTACTTGCAACTCAACAAATATAATTGGGTCACTACTATAGAAATATCTGTTAAATTTGGGATATGAACAAGTTTTGAAAAATCAAAATCCAACTAGATAAAGAAACCCATAAAGAAAAATAAATATGATAGCTAAAAATGATAGCTAAAAACCCATCATTTTTAGCTATCAAGAAAAAATATAAACCCAGGCTGAAACAGAATAATGATATGCACATATAGCACTTTGTACAAATATATATCAACAATTCAATTCGCACTTAGACAACATAAGGCTGTTGCCCAATTGTGTGAAGAAATAAAGATATATATTTAAGTCAAACTTTATAAATGGAAATTTAACACTGTTTGTACGCTATGTAATAGCATGAAAAATAAAACTCTTAGTCCTTTTCTTTTAGTGTGAGTAATACTACGAGCAGCAAGATCAAAGTTTTTTTCACAGTATTGATTCTTCCTGTCAAATTGGATCTAGAAACATTGCTAGGACTGATTAATTTTTGCTTTGGATATTTTGTTTCGCAGTTCATTCTGTGATTGAAAAAGCGTAAGGAAGGCTTTTTTAAGGTCCCAATAATAATACCAGCTTAAGTGGACGACTTGTTTACTGCCATTCCAAAAGATCAAAACGAAAATATTTTAGCAGTGTTCAACAGCATAGACAACAAAATACAATTCACACTGGAAGAAACTTGAGAGACGCTCACCCTTTTCAGTTAAGTTGAAATCGTCAGTTAATATTTTTTTCGTCATCCTTGAATCAATTCTTAAAAAAAGTCTGCGCTCTAAGTTTATTAAATTTTATGAGCACCCTCTAGCTTGTTACATCACACTGATATTCACACTAACCGGCATGTAGTTAACCTATCCAGTGAATCCATAAATCCCCCACTTGCTCTTCCCTATTACACGTTTTTATTTTTTATGTATGAATGAATAATAATTATATGGTTTCGATCGGTGCGCTAGAGTACCTCTCCAAATAATTGGTAAAATCATCATGTGATAGGTTAGAAAAATAGATCCATCATCTATGCGTTTTTATGGTTAGAATAATTTACTACAAAAGTATAAAATATGCGTTAGTTCGAAGGATATGCATTTTGCTGTTGATGTCGCCTTCATTATTATAATTAAATTATATAATTAAATAATATAAAATGATGTTTATATTAATTATTTAATATCGCATTATTCACTTTACATTATATAATAATGTTTAGTATATAGTTACTACTATAATTATATTTTCTACAAGAATTCGAAAGTGAGAAAACAAACTTTATAGTAGGGTAGTCGACCGAATGGTCTTATTTTCGCCCCATGAAAAAAATGGTCTTATTTTCGGTAATCATTTTGAGCATTTCTAATTTTATAAGATCATAAAATTGCTTTCAAAGGAAAGGTTTTGACGAGGGTAATAAGAACGTATAGCGTCAATCAAATATCGTTGCTTGCTATCGTGTTTCGACTTCTATAAAGAAGTTTTTTTAGTTGACTCATCAGATATATTGATATTCATACTCGACATATACATAAATGCCAGAATATTTTGTTTAAAGTTTGTATTGCTAGAAAATATTGACCGTAACATAATTTTTTTAGTGTAGGTGTTAATAAAATCACCTAATTAGTCCATTTGCGCATGTCCGTCTGTCCGTCACCAAGATAACTCAAAAATGAAAATAACATAGCTAGCGCGTTGAAATTTTTGTGAAGTATTTTAGGCATGAATACTGAATTTAGGTTCGTGAATGAGCGAAATCGGTCAATTGGGTCCAATGAGATCAGAACTCAACCCTAAAACCATAAAATATAGAAAAAAATTGTAAAGATGAAAATTTTGATATTTTTAAGACAAACAACTTGAAAATTTTTTTCAAATCCTTAGTTTCGCCACAATTTTAGCTCAAAAGCTCAAATTTACCTATGAAATACATATAATAAATATAATACAACAATACATCTTATTATTATAATATATATATTTCCGTTTTTGAGTCATTAATTAGGAGATTCTATGAACCTAGTACCTATACCAAAATTTGGTTTGTGCAGTCAATATTTTCTAGCGATACAAACTTTAGAAAAATAATATACTCTGACATATAATGTATATGTCGAGTATAAAAATCAATGTATCTGATGACTCAAGAAAAAAAAACCCCTATTTATATTTTATATATATATATATATATATATATATAAATATATATATATATATATATATATATATATATATATATATATATATATATATATATATATATATATATATATATATATATATATATATATATATATATATATATATATATATTGCAGTATAGACTGGATGTTTATATTATTTTATGAATCCTAATGGTTAAAAATAGTATTTAAAATAATTTCCCACACTTAAAATTACACAAATAATTAGTTATAGGTTACTACTTTTTATCTACCCCAATCACATTGTTGACACTTACAATCATTGGAAAACTCTCTAGTTTTAAAAAAATAGACCTAATGCCGAAACCAGGTTATAGATCGATACAAAGTTAAAGATTTTTATAATCTTGCTTGCGAGCTTTGAGGACTGAAACCATCTTTATTGTAACGTACTTCTTTTGATACAACGCCAGAAATGATGATAGTTAAAACATTAATTTTCCTCGGTAAATCATTAGTTGTTTGACTATTTTTGTTTACTTCTCTAACATTTAATATCAGATAAAACCCCATCGTATCCGAGTTTAGTAAGTCATATTTTAAATCTTTAAATTGAATTTTTCAAATTTCTATTTGTAATACGTAGTTAAAAAAATTGCTACATTATTAGATTTATACATGATCTATTTAAAATTCGACCTATTTTTAACCGATTTCAAATAATGTTATCAATTTATCTGTATTTTTTTAAATGTATTTTTTTTTGCAAGTATATGTTTCAAATCCCTATAAAAATTTGTTAAAAATTTCAACATTCAGGGATAAGTAGGAGCAAAATTTTAATGTTAAGAAAACACTAAAAAGTAAGACTTTACATTTTTTTAAAAGTAGAACCGACTTCAAAAAGGTGAACTTAAAATATGATTTTAAATAGTTTTTTTAAATAACTCCATTGTGACAAATTACCGAATTCGAAAGAACACAAGAAAATTATTCATAGAAGTATTTAAAATTATTTTTTTGGTTCTGCTTTTCGAAATCGGTTTAATTTTGTTTTTTTTTTAGTACTCAAGTATACACAACAAGAATTGAAATATCTTAACTTTTTAAGTGAGGTGTTGAGGGCTTTTTAAATTATACAAAAAAAACTGTATAAAATAAATATTAATGTGTTATCTATCCACAGTAAAATACTAGTGG
Organism: Chrysopa pallens; assembly: GCA_020423425.1. Taxonomy (NCBI): domain Eukaryota; kingdom Metazoa; phylum Arthropoda; class Insecta; order Neuroptera; family Chrysopidae; genus Chrysopa; species Chrysopa pallens. The sequence continues at coordinate 8,850,064 of CM035593.1, read as the reverse complement.
AATGAATCGTCTCTTCTAAAATTCAATAAATTAATTGTAAAATATCAGCTCTCATCACCTCATCACATCGTAGTCTTTAGAAAATAGAACTACGACGCTTAAGTTTCATGGCTCGAGCTTGGTTGAGATATTTAAGTACTTTTTAAAATTGAATCGATAGTAAGAAGATAATCATAAAAGTAAATATTATGTTACATTGACGCTGATATTTATAATAATAATATTTTGTTTTGTGAAAGAAAACCTCTTGGAAACATGCATGGTATATAAGTTACATAAAGAGTAATATTGAAGTTACATAAAAGTCATAGAATACTGCACCTTACCATGACCCCACCACCCCCCCCCCACCCGCCAGTTGCATTTCAAAACAAATAAATTGACCTTATCGTGTACTTGTTATTTAATGTATCACGTTCAAGTAATTAACTCCTGCAACATTGCAAACGTTGATATATTTTTATGTGTATCACGTTTTATATTAGTAGTAAAAGTGATTACAAAAGGTTCAGTTTATTATCATTGATTTCACACACTTTCCAATAGATAATAAGAAATCGTGTTGGGTACGACTTTTGATAAGCCAGATCATGGCTTGCTGACTTTTTGATTTTACAAAATTTAATTATTTATTAATTTATGCTACTAATACTAACGGACGAATTTTAATATTATATCTGACCATTTAAATTATTCTACCTGGAACAATACCTCGTTAAATCGTATTAACATTATACACTTTTAGAAACTCGCTTTGATTTTTATACTTTTAGTATATGTATTTAATTTAAAGTTTGTAACTCTAGAAATTATTGACCGCACAAACAAAATTTTGGTGTTATTGAATCATCTAATTAATCTATTTCTGTCTGTCGTCCTGTCTATCGTCGGGATAACTGAAAAGAGACAGCGAGCTAAAATGGTGTGTTGGTGGTGTATTCTAGACATAACATGTAAGATCTAGTTCGTAAACCGGTAAAATCGGCCTATAGAGTCCAATTGATCAATGATCCAACTTTTAAAACATAAAACAGTTTTCTTTTAAAAGAAAAAAAGTTACACATATAATTACAATACATATATTTCAATATTTGTATTTATAACTGTATAAGCTGGCTATTTAGAGTATTTTATGAATGGAAATTATTATAAATAGTTCAAACATAGATACTCAATCATATGTCTTTTATTCTAACCAACGCTTTTTATTGTAGTCAAAACGGAAATGGACCAATTAGTTGATTTATTCTACATCAGAATTTTGTTTGTGCAATATTTGCTAGCGTTACTTCCTTTAAGAACTAATATATTCAGACATGTTCTTAATATTTCGAGTATAAATAAACAATAAATAATTCATTCGCAAAAATTAATTTTTTAAAAAATTAATGATTAATAACATAATTAGAAATGAAGATCTAGAATAATTATGTCTAAAATCATATATAGTTTGTACCCTCGTTTCTACCAATTCCTGTATCATGTATCAATTTGAATTATTTTTTTATTATTTTTTGCATAATTTAATATTCTTATTATAATTTTTCTCAATGGTTCACACGTCTGTGCAATGTGTATAAAAACATCGCAATAGTCTAAATTATTATTTCTCAGCGTGAAAAGTGAATGCGTAATAAAAGGATTTTCTGATATCAACAACAGTTATTTTTACAACGCCATTAAATGGATAGTAAATTTATCCAAATACATCACAATAAATTTCCTCAAACTACATTTTACTTATCTACACATTCGTTGGCATTTTCAAGCAGAAAACGAAATTCTATTAAGTCCACTATCTCAAACTTGAACAGTTATTTTAGTATTTTTATGCTTAGCTATTGATATTTCCATCACAAATATTTATAAATAAATTGATTTAAAATTGTCTTCATACAGTATAGATATATTTTAATAAAAGAATGATCGATTGCTCTTGGGTACGAAAAATGTTAGCGTCAATAGGTTACTTTGGGATTTAGAACTAAGTTCTACAAAACATGAGAAAAACAGTTGTTACTAGCAGATCAATAAGTTTTTAGGAAAGATAATTTTTTTTCAACTTAATTTGCTTCTAGTTCAATAAACTTTGACAGTCGTCTCTACAATTTTTTAAGCATTCAGTAAAGCTTAATGTATTAGTTACTCAAAGTAAGCATTTCTGTCCGCGTTGATATTCTCTTTTGGTAAACCGTTGTACGCAGATCCATTTTTCATAATAAAAAAAATATCATTCGGCCCCAGATCTGCTGAATATGGTGGGTTATGTATCAATTCAAACTTAATTTTCTCAATTTTTCTTATTGACAGAAGTGAAAAAAGAGAACTTTTCAGAAGTCATAACCTTTCCAGCTGATTTCACGGTTTTTGACTTATTTGACTCCCATTCACATTTTTAAATTCACTGTTCTTTCGTCTCGTGAATGTAATGTGCATCCATGTTTTATCTAAAGTTACTAATCAATGCAAACATTATCGATCCAATTATAAATTATTACAAAAACAAGGACAGATGAGCGATGAACTGAATCCAATTCAGCTTTCATGACTTTTGCTGTTAAGCGTTTTAAATATAAATGCATAGTCATCCTTATAAATTCAATTTTTTTCTATTTTTTAAACAAACAAAACTTACTTCAAGTGACGATAAAAACGAGATCACATTGTTAATATGGCTGCAATTTTCGCCATCTCTTAGTTATTTTAAGAACTTATAAACCTTCTTCGTAAATTAGTTCTATATATTATATGTATGCCAAAAACTTTGCAAAAACTTACATTTCAGTTCACATTAGCTAAAAATTGATCATCAAAAATGTTTATAAGATAAAATTGTATCAAATCTAAAATTAATGTAAAAAACTATACAGGTTATGGAAAACATGTGGCATTTCATAAAAACTAGTTTAGTAATATGTTTAGTTCGAAAGATTTTTCCAATACTTCGTTATGACATTATCTTTTTTTCTATAGCTATCAAAGAAATTTAGAACTTTTTTGAACGTTTTCAATGAAATTTGATTTTCTGGGTAAAAAAAAAACTTACTATCAGTAATTCAATAATCGTGGATTGGCTAGTGATAATCATATTTACCTCTATATACAATACAAACTATATTTCAACTACATGGTATGATATTGAATTGTTGCATTTCAGAATGAAATATTGTGAGGTTTCTGTTACATTTTAATTTTTTATGGTTTCCCGATGCCAAACTTATTAAAATAAAATCGATTTGAATATGCGAACGTTTCTCTTAAAATATATAACAGTTTGAATCTCAAAGTTTCTATCAGGTTTTAAACAAAAAAAGTTTTCTAGAATATGATATCATTTATAAATAGTTAATAAAATGATGTACAAAGAAACACACATCTAAAATTTTTCAATGGTAGTAAGAAACTTGTTTCTTCTCTCAGCACGAAAGTTCTCCGAAAGGTTTAACTTGATGCACACACGTTTTTTTTTTTTTTATTATAGTAGAAAGTCAATAACAAAAGTCAAAACCAATTTTTCCCAACAGATAAAAAAGATCATTTGCTCGGAAATAAAATGTTGCTATTTTTCAAATTTGAATATCTGGTTATTGAATAATACGTGCCGGGAAAAATCGTCCTGAAACATGTTTGGCAATCGAAAATATTACAAGATCCGAAAAAAAACGACCCACTTTTCATAATTTCTATAGTTAAAAAGTTGTTACACTAATCAATTTAATTAAATTAATAGTCATTACTATGTTTACTTCCGAGTTATATCTATAGATATCTGTATTGTTTTCCTTTTAGAAAGCAAAAAAATTTTTGCTAGAATTTCAAAATTTTTTTTGTTAATAATGTAGGAACCTCCCACACGACTATCATTTCCTGCCGGTTTGTTTTTATTTTAGTCCGTCGGTCTGGCGGTCTGTCAACCTCATTTAAACGTTTGCGGTAGACTTGAAAACTACTAGACGAATATTATAAAATTTTTGAATAATAGTTGAAACAATTTTATCTTTCCTCATAATCGAAATGAAAACTTAGTAGTTTTTTTCATAATTATGTATTTAGTTAAACCGTTTTATTTAAATGATGTTTATGAATTGGGGGGACGAGGTGTACAATCTATGAAAGAAAGGTGGTAAACGGCAGGAGTGTGTCAAACAAATCAGGTTTTGGATGCATTTTAGATAAAAGTTGGCAGTCATTCGGTCAATTATTGCGAATGGTATATTTATATACATTTCAATGTAAAAGAAATATGCGTATAATAGTTGACGGACACATTTGTACATCCACTTCTAAATCTTCTAGGCGAAAAACATTTGCGTGAAGTGTATTAACTCAACAGAAATGCAATTACATCAATGCGATAAACATATCTGAGTGTTGCTTGTTATTTCAGTTGGACAATGTTTGATCTTTGATAAAAACCACTACCTTTTAAAAGTGGTGGGGGTTGGGGGTTACTCTAGAATTTCCGAGTTTCAGGTTGCAGAGAACATCGAAATGTCGGACAAGTTTAGTCTATTCAAGTCCTTTTGAAAAAAGGTAAATGCGAAAGTTGTAGGTAATAAAAAGATCCATAACTTTTGTATTTACACTTTTTTCACATAACCACAAAATTTTTAATTGAAATGAGGGTGTTTTTTCGATATTTATTCAAAATTAGGTGAAAAAATAAATATTTTAAATCAAAAAAATTACAGTGTATTTGGAATATAAAAAGGTAAGTTTTCAACAAATTTGGTGAATAAAAAATTTATTTTGTAAAAAATAGGAATTAAAAGGTTATTTCAATTTATTACATTAATTTTGTGGTTCGGTGAAAAAAGTGTTAATACATAAGTTGTAGATCTTTTTATTACCTACAAAATCGAGATAAACTCTTGTATTTTTCCTTAAAACCCATCCCCTTCCACTTCCCTACCACAGATCATCCATAAATTATTTTTCCTTTCATTTTTGTTATATTCTTTTCCGTTTCCAATGGGTTTCATGCTACTGTCATTTTTGTTTTTTTTTTTTGGTTTCAAAAAGTTTAAACAATAATAATGTATAAACACATTTGTCCCCTTTGGTTAATGGCTATATAGCTAAAAGCAGCTGAAGCCAGAAATTAAAAAAAAAAAAAAAAACATTAATTAATATCAATGAACTCAAACATCATATGTTGTATATACATTTCGGTTATGAATATAAATTTTTTATATAGGCATCTTACATTGTTATATGTATTTTAACATTGCTTTCTGTAATCATTGATTGTGTGTATATTGTATATGTAGGTTATATGAATCTATCTACAATTTCCCAGTCTACATAAATACTCATAAATGTTTTTTTATTACTTGGTTAAACAGTTTATTTCGGTATTAGAGTGAACAAATATACACAGTTTTGATAGATGCTAAAAAAAAAACATTTTCAAGTTCGTCTTGAATATAAATATTTCTTTTAACAATTTTATTATAATCCTGGTTGTAAGGGATCAATAATAGTCATCATATGGTAAGTATTTAAGTAAATACGTTTCTTAACTTTTAAATGAAATTTTCTTAAGTTCTTGAATTTACATGCAAAATCCATGTAACAAAAAATATCACAATATTTGAATATTTCACAGTTTAACAAAATTTCATAAAATTTGAGCTTATAAATACAAACAAGTAATTATGAAATTTGAAAAGTAAAATATTTAATGATAGCATTCGAAGAAGGAAGTCAATGAATATATTGGAAATAAAATTTTGAAAGCATTCGATTAGACTTTATTATTCGAAGTTTTATTTATTGATTAATGTATTATTTTACTATGAATGTATTTATTTTATTTATAAATTTTCAAGCTAAACTATTTGTTTATAAACTAATAGAAAGTCAAGTCAACTGTTGATGGAAGTTTTTTCTAAAAAAATCAAAAACTTTTCTAAAAAATGTATACTGACTTTTTAATTAACACTTTAATGGTAGTCAGTTTCAATATCACAGGACAAATAGTAGCAGCTATTAAAAAAGTGAAGATACCCATACTACAGTCTTGAAAGAGCTGCTATACTGCCACCGTTTTGATTTATTGTGGCTACTCAACGACCTTCCTCTCAACGTTTTATGCGTTTGTTTTTGTAAATAAAACAACGATCTTTTCGATTTTACTCGTATTAGGCACCTTGAATCTTAGCAGCAGATTTGCCGGTTAATGTATTACAATTTGATATAAATTATTACCCAAGTAAATCACTTGGAGGATTGAAAATTTAGATAAAATAACTTTTCAATTTTTCTTAACAACAGGCCTTCGATTTTTTTCGCAGTAACTTACTATATTTGTGCTTTTATACCTAAATTTTATTATTTCTCAATTTTATTCTAATAAAGACTCCTTAACAGTTTTTTTCCTTACCTCCTGGTGGATACATTTTATATTTTTCAAAGAACTTCAAGGGATGAAAAAATGAAGAAACTTGAAGAATTTAACTAAAGAGGTGAACGAAAAACTAATTTTAGAAACATCGCCGCATGAGACGAAAAATAATATATGTTTAGAAAGTCGATAACAATTTTTCTTTCGAATACTTTTGTTAAGACTAAGTATATATTTTTATTCGAATGTAGAGGTTATTTCATGTAAAATATTGAATCTAATCTAATTGAATCTAATAAAATATTATCATTTCTGTTTTAGCATTCAAAATGAAGTATTTGTCACAGATATATGTTTTGCATTTGTTTCTTTTAAAATCATTTGGAGATAATGTTGACGAAAATTTTCCACAATATCCAGAAACAGAAAAACTGGAAACAAATTATGATTTTATTATCATAGGAGCTGGTAGTGCTGGATGTGCTTTAGCGAATCGTTTAAGTGAAATAGAAGACTGGAATGTACTTTTAATAGAGGCTGGTGGCGAAGAAAACAAGAAGGAAATGGATATTCCGGCATTAGCAGATAATAATCAAAATACAAATTTTGATTGGCAATATGTATCTGAACCTCAGACGGAAGCTAGTTTAGCATACAAGGAAAGAAAACAATCAATATATCGTGGAAAAGTTTTGGGTGGTACAAGTGTATTGTATAAAATGAATTATAATCGTGGTCCATCTGCTAATTACGATCGTTGGGAAAATGTTTATAAAAATCCAGGATGGAGTTTCAAGAATGTTGAGAAATATTTTAAAAAATTGGAGGATTTTGTAGATCCCATTGATAGTCCAAGCTTACCTGGATATTTTGGTAAAAACGGTCCATTACACATAGAATGTCCTGCGTATCGTAGTAAACTATACCCAGCATTTATTAATGCCACTCATGAAGCTGGTATAAAATCAACACAACTTAATGGACCTGATCAAATTGGTGTTCAATGCTCCCCAATGAACATAAAAAATGGATATAGATTCAGTACAAACAGAGCATATTTAGTGCCAATTCGCAGAAAAAATCTTCATTTAAAACTTCATAGCCAAGTGACTAAAATTTTATTTGACGAAAACGTGGCTGTTGGTGTTGAATTTGTTTGTTCGAACCAAAGCTATTCAGTGTACTCAAATAAGGAAGTAATTTTATCAGCTGGTGCGATAAACTCTCCCCAGTTGTTGATGTTATCCGGAATTGGACCTAAAAAACATTTAGCTGACGTTGGTATACCCTTAATGAAAGATTTGCCCGTTGGTCAGAATTTAATGGACCATGTAATTCTTGATGGATTCCAAATTTCAATAAATCAGTCTGCATATTCCGAAGACAGCGATGAACAGAAAGCAGAATATTTCGCTTATCAAACTGGACCATGGTCTAGATATCCTATCGAAGCAATTGCTTTTACACATCCATCTGAAGGAATACAGCAGTTGGAACAATTGCTGATTCCCATGTTAAAAAAACCGGATTGTTCTAGCCATGAACAACCTATGGATTATGAAATATGTGAAGAAGTTTATGGACCAAGTAACCACAGCCATGTGTCTTCAGTTCAAACAATATTAATAAAACCAAAAAGTCGAGGTTATATTATTTTACGAGATAACAACCCACTCTCCCATCCACGGATATTCCTAAATTATTTTACACATCCCGATGACATCCCATTGTTTTTAGTTGGTGTTAGGGAGCTTTTAAATATACTACAACAACCATCTTTAAAAGCATTTGAAACCACTGTTTATAAAAATAATCTGTCAGCCTGTAAAGAGTATGATTTTAATTCGGATGATTACTGGATATGCCAAATACGTCATTTATCACAAACAGGATATCATTACTGTGGAACGTGTGCAATGGGTCCTGAGGAAAGTTCACGTGCTGTCGTTGATGCTACACTACGCGTTCATGGAGTGAAAAATTTGCGAGTTATTGACGCGAGTATTATACCTGAAATTATTGGTGCACATATACATGGACCTGTCGTTATGATTGGAGAGAAAGGTGCTGATATGATTAAACAATTTTGGAATGTTAGTGATATATGATATATGTTAGATGTAATATTTATTAAAAATTATTTTTAATGAATTTGTAGTGTTAAGTAATCGGCTGTCAAAAAATATACGAATTGTTGATATAGAGATTAATTATTTAATATTTAATAGAGATTAAATATTGCCTAGTACACTTACTCGATAATAGCTTAAATATGAAAGATACGTGCATCTTCTCGCAGGATTTCTATTAGATTTAAACCATTATAATTGTTTAGCGTATCTCAAAGCGTTCGTCGGTAAAGTCAATGAGCAGTACTTTTTCCGAATTAGTTTAGAAATATGAAATTTTAAAGTTAAAACTATAGTTTATATAATCAATTTAGGAGTTTCAAAGATGATCCCTCTGCAAACAACCTGAAAAACCTGAGTTTAACAAATTTTAAACGTATATTGAATTAATAAATCGATAAATCAAAATTTGAACCACCCGGTAAACCCTTTGGGGGTTGAATTTCATTAAATTATTTATTATTATTCAATTACACTATAACATGTCTTCAATTACATTATAATTTGTTAAAAGTATCAAACTTGGTGAGTCAACGGTTTGCACTGTACTTTGAAACAAAACATATCATGTTTTGAACCGCCTCTTCACTTGTAAGGAACTAAATTAAAACAAATCCCTTCACAGTCCTCACCTATGTTATAAGACGATCTCTGTTCATTATTTCAAGCTTTCGCACTTGACAGTTTGCATAGTTGTTTTTTAGTGTCTTGTACATGAGAATTGGAAAGAATACGATTTATATTACATTATAGTTTATGAGAGATTGAATTTATTTGTAGATGTTCAATCATTATGTAATTTTTCATATAATTTTATATTTTACCTACTACGGCCAAATAAGCGTTAAGCAAAATGGTCCTCACAAAGATACTTCAAATAAATTGCAAAAGGAGCTATCCAACGAATGATCTTGGTCTTTGTTGCAGCTAGAGACATGAGTACCGAAATAGTCGCTTTCAATGAGCCAAATAAAGACTAATTGCAAATAAGAATGACTGTATATACGATGTTTAATTGAATATAGCTATAAAGATACTGGACTAATTTTTTGCCGTTAAGGATCAAGGAACTGGTCAAAATTTCTGATAAGTTCCTATGCACTCATTCACTAAATATGCCTTGAGGCAATAGTACGATTTCAGAGAGTATACGGAAGAAGAACTGAAAGTGGCAGCAAGTGAGCCCAAAATGAACATAGCTTCGGGACCAGGTAACATTCCTTCTAAAATAATAAAAGAAGTAGCGGAAACTAGGACAAAATATATTCTAAAAATATACAACGACTTGGCTATAAGATCTTGGCTATAATAGCGTCGTATTTGATAGAACGGAAAATAATATTCGAAGCAGTAGGAAAATCCATACATAAAGAAGTCAGTAGTGGTGTACCACAAGGGTCTCGCCTAGGCCCAACCTTGTGGAATATCCAATAAGACAGCCTACTAAAAATTAAACTTCCAAATGGAGTAGAGCTAGTGGGTTTCGCCGACGATATAGCTATGATCGTGATAGCAACCACCAAAAAAAAAATCTACTAAATTACGCCAATACTGCCGTCCAAAGTGTAGTCAAATGAATGGCGAAAAAGAAACTGACGATGGCATCCGAGAATTGAAGCAGTTTTCTTAACAACTAATATAAACGTTGGCCTCATTGAGTTTGAGGTTCAACGTGTCTCAATTCGCCCAGATAAGATTTTTAGGTAATTAGGAATTTGGTTGGACACCAAACTGAATTTGGGAGTACATAGGCAAGACTGTACAGAAAGCCGAGAGAACCATGGCGGTACTATCTAGCCTCATGACCAACTTGGGAAGATCGAGTGAATCTAAAAGACGAATATTGTCAAGCGTTATGCACTCTTAGTTACTTTAAGCAGCTCCTATAAAGAAGACACAACATCTGCTGAGAAAGATGGTGAGAGTTTTGGCAGAAGGTGCTGGTGTTATATTAGGTATACTCCCGATAGACTTATTGAAAGACATATTTAAAATGACAGGAAAGGTCGGAAGCTGAAATCCATGGCCGGTGAACATGGAATTTTATTCCGATTATCCAAATCTGGATCGAAAGACCCCATTGAGAGATGACCCAAGCCCTGTTCGGTCACGATTGCTTCAAAAAGTTTTTGTTTGACCGAAAAAGTTTTGAAATAGATAAATGCCCTTACTGCAATCAAATAGATGACACAGGACATAACTCTTTTCCTGTATGGGAAACAGCCAGAAAAATGTACCAGAAGAAGACAGAGAAGGCTTTTACCTTTACATCCATAATGAAAAGCCTATAGTCACGAATCGTATGAATGGGTAAAAGCAAATGAAGTAGTACGTATCACTATAGAAACAAAAGAAAAAGCAGGTAGAGCTAAGCCCATTGAATTCTAAAGACAGTTTTCACATTGAAGTAATGCTAACGCGGTTCCAAAGCGAATTACTAGAACGACGAGGGCTTTAGTGGGTAGGAATCCGACTCTATTCTTAAGGATGTTTTATGCAAGGTATCCCCTCTTCATACTATAATATATATATATATATATATATATATATATATATATATATATATATATATATATATATATATATATATATATATATATATATATACAAATAGTAGGTAAGTATTAAATTAGTACATCAAATTAGTACAAAAAGTGTAGTGAGCCTTAATTTGTGTAAGTTTTTGTCATCTATAAAACCCATTTTTATATAGCTAACAACCACTTTTTATTAAAAATAGAGTAAGTAATATTTTTACAATCAGCTTACGATCGTTTCAGTTCATATGGCCATTTTCAAAACAATGAATCTTATTTCAATTATCAGTATATTATCTGTATTGTGAGATTCGGCATGCTTTCATTTAATTGAATCATGCTGTAAGTGCTGAAAGTTGGGTTAACATCAGTAAAAGAATAGCATAGAATTCAATTTTCTCTGTAAATGTATATAAAGGTATTATCAGTTGTAATCTGAATTTGTATTCGACGGCATTGAATAGTCGCACTAGATAATATAGTTTATTTTCTTTTGACTGAGATTTGAAAAACTAGATAATTTTCTTGTTAAATAATAGAAGAAACTATAAATATAAGTTTTATCACGTATATCATAAAAAAATGTGTACGTCATGCAGTTATACCTTCATTAATATCAAAACATAATTCATACAAATTCAATACAATTTCTATTTCATTTTATATCATAAAGACGTAGGCGTAGACGTAATTTTTCACGTGAATAAGCATCAACTCAGACCCGAAGAAACCGAAACAAGAACTATGAAATTTGTTAAATATATTTCTAGTATGGACTATGTTAGTAATTACAAAGGATTTTGGAAAATTTAACCTCTAAAAGTGTAAAACTATCCAATGTGAACAATTTTTTACTGGAATTTTGTAGTATTTTGGATAGTATTTTTGAATTATATCGTGAGTAACATCTTCTAAATTCTGAAAAGAAAAGGCAATTTCAATTTTCCAATTTGTTAAGATAATTTGTCATTCAAAACTTGTAGACTAGAAATTCACTAAGAAAAACGTTTAGGATATATTTTCATGGGTTAATTATTAAATAAAAGCTTTGTAACAAAAAAAATTAAACCGCCTGAAAAACTGAAAAGAAAAAAGTAATAAACCTTTTTAATTAACCTTAATAACTAAGTTCTTAAACTAATGTAAGTATTCCTAAGTAATTTTTAGTTGGCGGTCGAGTATCAACCTTTACCTAATTAATTAATTTATTTATGGAGCGCCGTCTCAAAATTACTTATATATATATATATATATATATATATATATATATATATATATATATATATATATATATATATATATATATATATATATATATATATATATATATATATATATATATATATATATATATATATATATATAATATTATAAAACATAAGTATTAAGTTAAAATAAAAGAAGTTTTTTCTTTTCAGTTTTTTAGCCGTTTAATTTCTTTTTTTTTTTTTTTTAAGTTTTTATTTTATAATTTTTATGTGGATATAATCTACTGATTATTACATGCTTCAATTTTGATTAACATAATTTAGATTTAAAATCTATAAGGGAACAATGTTCCCACTCTTAAGGAAGGAAAGTTTTTTGCAAATTTATTTCAGAACTATTTAGAGGTATACTCTATCCAATAAAAAAATTACTATAAAAATCAGAATACTCTGTAAAAAGTTTGCGCAGCCATACATAAAAATAAATAAATAAATGAACACGTTGACTTGAGAACCTTGTTTTTTCGTCGGTTAAAAATGAATGCATTTTACTGTTTTGAATTTCGGAAATCATGCAAAAAAATATTTTGATAAGATTTGTTTTACGATTTAAATGTTCTATGCGACGTTTTATTACATCGAGATTATTCTTTAAACCAGGGCTTCTTAAACTATGGGTCGCGACCCCATTTGAGGTCGCGTAGCAAAATTGTGGGGTCGCGAGAGTTATAAATACAATTTAACAGAAAATGTTTTTTAACATGTAAAATTATTGTTATAAAGGTAAAATAACAATTATCGTAGATAAATATATCATAAAATCTTCTAGTTAGGAAAGATTGATTGTACCTGCATTTCTATTAAGAGTATTATAATAACTTGAATAACATTTACTATGAATTAGAAGATGTTATAGGAATTTATAAAAAATATAAATTTATTTTTGTCAATCTCTAAAAACCGAAATGATCCTGAGAAATATTATCAACAAAATTTCTAGGTATTATTGCTGAAGAAACTATATAAACATTTCGTTTTATTCTCATTTAGCCATTGTTTGATTGTAAACGAAGTGCATGTTATTCCGAATTTGTCAGTTTAAAAAAATTATATTTGTATGGGGTCGTCAAGAAACTCGCAATCATAAATGGGGTCGTGAATTACAAAAGTTTAAGAAGCCCTGCTTTAAACCATCCTCGATGTTTTTGAACAAAATTGTTTTGTATTTCTATCAATAAGGGAGTAGTATATAAATTGAAGTCACTTAACTATGCACTTGCACCTATTTCTTGTTGCTTTATATACACAATTTTGTGTTTTTACCCTACCATTAGTTTTTAGAGCTTTCGTAAATTTGTGCAAATTTGATATTTTATCTCATCGTTGCACATTTGGCAGGACTGTTGAAAACTCTGATAGTAAACATATTCAAAGCGTATAAAAACTATATCCAGAGTAGTTTTCCACATTTAATCTTAATTTGGAACTGCCATCCTTTCTGCCTCTCATGCTCTTAGTGTTACTAAAATTTGCAGGATCCAACTGAGTTTTTAATTTAAAATTAATTTTCATTAATTTGTAATTCATATTATTTTTACAAAAACCGCCTGCCATTAACTCACCTTTGTTTTATAAACTATAAAGTATCTAAAACTTAACATAAATAATTTTAATATTTTTATAAATACAAACCTAATCTTTAGTTGTTTCGTAAGTTTTGTAAACTTTTTGATTCCTAAATAGACATATTCACTACTACAGCTTGTTTTTTCCAAATCGTAATCCCTTCTCTTAATTCATATTTACTATATTTATTTTTTAATAAAAAGAAAAGTAAAATACAATAAAAGCTCTATTGTGGTTTATAAACCACAAGCATTAAAAATATTCAATTACTTAGTAGGTATAACAGCTTAGAATTCTAAAGTATATAAAAAAAATATATATAAACATCTAGCATAGAAAAAGTATAGAAAAATATAAATATCTACTAGCTACCTACTTAAAGAACAATGTCAATTGTAGTTGATACATTTCTATCTAGGACTTTAATGTGCGAGAAGTATTAATAATAGTATTTTTAAAACATTGAAAATACTACAATGTACAGGGTGGTAATATCTCATAAGAAATAATTTAAAAAGATTTTTTTTTTAAGTAAAATTTCAATGACTGTGTTATGTACAAAAAAAAAAAAAAAAAAAAATTATATACACAACGTCTTAATAAACAATATTATTTATTACTCTATTAGTTGATACCAAAAACAACAAATTACTGGACGAGCTTACGCATAAGTAGCCTAATTAGAATTACGCGTGAGTAAGCTACATAGGAAATATGGAGTACTTATTGCAAATATAGCTTATGGTGCTAATTGTATAAATATAATTTACCTCAATACAAATAATTATCATTGAAAGTAAAGCTGTTATTTGGAAACAAAAAATTAGAAATGTTATCAGTTTTCTGTTGTTCTAGTAATTTCAAAATTTGATGACATGATCAACGTTCCAACAAACCTTTTGAACGTCAACCATCATCTTTATGTTTAGACAATTTACAAAATACGTGTTTTTTATTTGTTTACCAAGGTAATCCTGCTATATTTTGAAATCATATATAATATTTCCAAAAAAATTATCATTTTCAAAACTCCTTCCATAACGGATGCCTACGTCGTAATGATTATCTGTTTGTCGAAATTCAATCCGTTAAGCGGTTTAAATCCTACAAATTGTTAACCAATTTAGACGTTTCACCAATTTAGACGTTGAATTTTCAAAAAATATTTTCTAGTGTATGCTTACGTCATAATAACTATCTCTGAACAATAAATTACAACTCAATTCGTTCCGCTGTTTGAGCTATAGTTGATAGATCAGTCATTCAGTCGAATTTTCGTTTTATTTATACTTACATACAGAATAATGTTATATATATCATAGAATATTGGATAAGTGGCCAATTTAGGGTAAGATGGAGTACTTTGTGGAAATATGTCAACTCATTTGTTAAATTTTTAAAGAAATAAGAATGTAATTTTTAATGATTATAATTTTAAATTCATTGTTAATACTTCTTAAAGAATTATATATCGCAATAAATATCTACATATGTTTCATAAGTGGTTCCATTGATGGCGATATTAATTATTATTATTCTATTCATAAATTTTTGGAGGCCTTTTTTATGGTCAATAAATTGTCAAATCACAGCTGATTCGGTAAATTATTTTATTTTATTTTATCGTTAAATAAATTTTGAAATAATATGTTGGAATATATCTATCTATCTCTTGGTTTAAAGGCAAATATCAATTTTTATGAATAATAAGTTTTGGTAGAAAAAAGGATTTTGTTTTGAAAACATTGATCTGTAGATACATTGTGAATAACGATGATAAAAAATACTCAAGTGTATTTGAATTATCACACTAACTAAAAGAAACAAATGAAAATAAAAATTAACAGAGTTAAGTAAGTCTTAGAACAATTTTTAACCATTTAGCCTTCACAAAATACGCTAAAAATACATATAAAATAATATGCATTGTAATTATTATTTATATTATGTGTTTAATCCAGAATTTCTGCTTGTTATACGTTTCCATTTTTGAGTTATCTTAATGTCACAGGCGGACAAAATGGTGAAAACCTATACAAAATTTTGTTTGTGCGACTAATATTTACTAGCTATACTAAAATTAATATACTTTGGCATATTATGCTGAGAATAAAAAAAGATCACATTCTTAGAAATTTATGTTGTATGTTGTCTTATTTATTCTTCGTTACAAAAATATTATTAATACTAAATAAAATACACACATAGTAAAATTTTCGTGAAAGATGAAAGATAAATGATAAAATTGAATTTCGTGGAATTATTCGTAGGAATCAAAACCTTGAAATACGTGATATCAAAGGGATATATATCTTAGGGATATCAAACTTCTCGAAAAGTAAAAAATTATGACAAAGCTTAAAAGTAGGTGTAGTGATAATGATAAAAACCTTCAAATAACATGGATTTAAGGTTTTCGATTCATCTAAGAAAATTAACCATTCCGTGTCCAGTAAATTTGCTAATTACAAGAATGTCTTTCTGTATATTTATAATCTGCAACAACCGAATAGTAATTTTTCTGGCTCAAAAATAGTTCGTCATCAAACAACACTACATAATTCTTGACAATTATATAATTGAGTGAAAGTACCTACTTTGAAATAAAAATTATCACTATTAAAAATTACTCCTAGATGATCTACGGTTATATTTAAAAAATACTGTTGAAGTTGTCTAAAACGTAATGAAAGTCAATATCAGGTTTAAAGTATGCGATAAAAATCGTAAATTCGAAAGATATTACAGTAATTTTAAGTAGAATGCACCAAATATATTTATCCAACACACTAAATTTAAAAGATTCCAGATTCTAATCTCTAATGAGCGATTTAAACGAATGACTTTCTGAAGGTGAATGCGAGGAATTTTGTAGAACGTGAAGGAGGACTTTTCATTGTAGACTGTTTATTCACTACAGGCAGAATATCCGAAGGTAATGAACTCATTATTCCAAAATAGCGGTGACATTTTTTGAAATGGCACTTTTTAGGAACGCTGGGTATTCTTTGAGATCGGAAAATCACTTGAACTGTCAACTATATAAAGTGTGCATATCGCATTCTTTAAGTATTACCGGAATCATTCTTGGTTCAGGAGGTCCATATACCTTTCATCAAGTGTATGTGTACCAAAGCAAAAATTATCGGGTGTACGCGGTCCATGGTGTACCCCAGCAAATACCAGGTAAATACCGGGTGCATATTATGTACCGGGTGCACACTAAATACCGGGAATCCGATAAGAAAGGATTTGAAATTCTTCCCCTAAAGGTAGAATTGCATCCGCATATAAACGATGTAATATCATTTATTAAAATGTGAAAAATAACACAACAACGAGTGGGTATGATATAGTTATAGACAGTTGAGAATATGTTATATATTATTATATTTAGGAGATATTGATGTTGATTAGAAATAATTTATATAACAGAAATGTTTATCAGCTATTCAAAATAGAATTTATATATATCTTTTTTTCTATATTAGTGGTTCTGGACTTCCTTTTACTATTTTTCATCAAGTATATGAGAACCACAGCACAATATACACGAATTGTGGGTGCACGAGGTACCGGGTGTCCCACATCAAATACGAGTGTATATATAAATATTTCGTGTCACGGGTATCCCACACCAAATAGTGGGTTACACATCAAATACCGGGCATCCCATAAGAAAAGATTTTCTGAAATTCTACCCCTAATGGGATGAAAAGCAGACGCAAAGTGTGTATGGGACAATTCCTTCGTCCAATCTCCTTCAAATATTGCATGCAATCGATGTAATATCAATTGTCACCAGTATCAAGTGTCCGGGTATGCTTTAAAATATAAATTATTATCATTATTTATTCTAATTTGCCTTAGCTTTCAGTATTAAGAAATAGAGGAAAGTTGTTAAGAATATGTTATTATACTTAGAAAATGTTGAAGTTAATCTGTGGCAAAACGACGTTTGCCGGCCCAGCTAGTTAATTACATATATTTTTTATTTATAGCAGCACTAGCCCTACTAGCATAGTTGCCTTTGCATTCAACGGACCTCGGCTCGAATTTCTAATTTTTAATGAAACAAGCATCTAACACAACAATGAGTGAAAAATGAAAAATTTTAATATAATAGATTGTAATTTTTGTAAAACTGTTGGCAGTCTCGAAATGTCTTTTTTCAGGTTTCTTTTAATATCTTCAGATATCTTAGATTAAAATAATTTCTTTAATGAATCTCATTTAGGATTTCGTCGAAATGGAGGCTGTATGGATAATATTTTTGTCTATACCTTAATATTTCAACTACATCTTCAAATTCCTGGAATACGAGTATATGAATTATTTGGAATGCGGTTTTTCAAAATGGTTTTTGACTCTCTGAATCATGACAAACTTGGGTAAAAGCTTTTTTACTTTGGTCTCAGTGAAAATATTATTAGAATTTAAAAATTCTGTATGAAAATTTTCATTTGAAAATTAAAGTTAACACTAAGGTTAGTAAAGAGTTTCTGATTAAATGCAGGAGTTTTGCATGGTGAATCGTTGAGCCATTTATCAGAGAAAAACATTTATAAAACGTACTTACCAATGCGTGATTTTATAATAATATATTATGTCAGAAAATCAATATTTAAGAAAAATTAATCGAAATACACAATCGAAAAAAATGAGGTATGCTTATGTGGAAAGAAAATTTTATGCACTAAAATATGGAAAATTATTATTTTCATTTTGTATCAAAATATCAATTGAGTCGGTAAAGCTGTTCCGGAATGAAATAAATCTATTTCATTAGATCATATATTAAACAATTTATATTTTTAATTAATCTAGCCGATATCCTTTGAATCCTTTATCCAATTTTGTTGAAATTTGGAATGAATTTGAATAAAGTTATTTTGAATTTTTTTAACTATATAGTAAAGATGTTAATAAATATTAAATTAAAAAACTTAATTTCAGTTAGGTAAAATTAAATTAGTGATAAAGTGATTAACAACAACAAAATTCATTTAATTTCTATTTAAGCGTAGGGTGCTTTTCAATACATTTTTATAATGATTCTACTTTTACTAATATATGTCAAAACACTTCAATTCAGCAAGTGACATAGAGCACTCAATGCGTTTAAATAAAGTATATTTAGTTGTAAATCACTCCATTCTTATTTTAAACTTATGGAAATTTTGTTTCTACTTGTTATTTTGGTTTCCAATTAAAGCATGCTCTTTAGTTTTTCTTAACTATTTTTGATTTTTGACTTTTTGATTTTTGACAAGATGATGAGATACTTCTTTATTTTTCGAATATACATAGGATTATATTAGGATTAGCCCCGACTTTAACGGATCTTCCACGCTATTAACAAATCCTTAAAAAATGCGTTGCTTTATTCAACGAAGACTAACTGATTTCATCTCTGTCGTATTAATGTTATTTCCATTATTTAGTAAACTTTTGATTAACTCACTTTTTCCAACAATAATATTTGTACCTCCAACTACTTAATTTTTTTTAAGCAAATTTTAATTATATAGCAAGTAGAGAGTTAATAATGAAATGTCATCTATCGTATCATATAATCTTAAAATATTTCTTCCATCGGCATAAAACAAATATCATTTATCAGCAATAAAGAATGCATACTTCCGTAAGCTATTACACCCATCTTCATTTTTTTATGATCCTGGTGATCCTGGTCATTATGCAACGACAAACTTATGATATTATTGTATTATCATCGGTTCTTGATAAGTGAATCCGATGTTTTGAAATTAGTTAAATTATGTTCGTACATTCCGTTACATACATAGATAAATACATGTGAACATACAAAAGGGAGTTAAAAAAGCTCTTTTTCACCTTATAACCCCATTGCAGTTCAATGAGTAAAGACATTCTGTACATATAGCTATTTAATTAAATAAATCCATGCATTTCAAGAAAGTTCTGTGTCGATTATTGGCAGTGTATTTTTTTTTATAAATGTTCACTATTTAGACCAGGGACGAAGCTTCTAAAAATGGTAAAAAGTAAAACAAAAATTATAGTAGGATGAAACCCATTGGAAATGGAAGAGAATATTCAAAAACTGAAAGGAATAATAATTTACGGGCGATCTGAGGACGGGAAGTGGAAGGGAGTGAGTTTTTAAAGGTAAAACAAGTCTTTTAGAAAAAAGTTAAATGGCAAAATTGTAGGTAAAAAAGATTTAGAACTTTCGTATTTACATTTTTTTCTCATAACTTCCAAATTTTTTCGATTGAAAATTAGATTTTCCGATATTTATTCAAAATAAGGTGAACAAATACATATTTTAAATCAAAAAAATTGCAGTGTATTTGGAGCATTAAAAGAAAAGTTTTCACCCAATTTCGTAAAAAAAAAATTCGTAAAAGATAGAAGATAGAAATAAAAAAACAAAAACTTGGTTATTTCAATTTTTCACATCCATTTTAAGGTGATGTGAAAAAAATGTAAATTTAGATCTTTTTATTACCTACAACTTTGCCATTTATCTTTTTCCATAGAACTTGTAGTTTTGCCAGAAATCGAAATACTTAAGAACTCATCTCCTTCCACATCCCACCTACAGAGCGCCCGCGGATTATTTTTCCGTTCATTTTTGTTATATTCTCTTCCGTTTCCATTGGGTTTCATCCTATTCTACTTTTTTTTTGGTTTCAAACATTATGAACCTTGGTTTAATTGAATATAACAATAAATATTTATTTTATATTATATAACAGGAATACATTGTACACTTTTAAAAGAATATTTAGTTTTGTATACTATCAAAACTAAGTGTAGAACACTTATACTAGGGAAGAAGCCTTGAAAAATGGTAGAAAGTGGTAGGAAAATAAATTACGAGCGATCCGAGCTCGGGAAGTAGGAGGGAGGGAGTGTAAAATTCGGTTTATCTGAATGTCTGGTAAAACTACAAGTCTTATGGAAAAAAAATTAATGGCAAAGTTGTAGATAATAAACAGATCTACAACTTTTGTATCTACACCTTTTTTCACATAATCTCAAAATTTATGTGAAAAATTCAAATAACCAAGTTATTTGAATTTCGGAAATTCAGATAAACCGAATTTTACCCTTTAACACTTACCACCTCCTACCGAACTCAGATCACCCGTAATTTATTTTTCCTTTCATTTTTATCATATTATCTTGCATTTCTAATGGGTTTCATTCTACTATAAGTTTTTTCTCTTTCAAAACTTATCTGCCCTGGACTAACTAAGCTTAAAGAACATCCAGACTATGTAAACTTTAATAAATAATATCTATATGTTGTATGCTTAGTTATTCTTATAAAAAAATCAATTTCTTGGAAAAATTTTATCGGAAATGATCGTTATTTATATTCTATTATATATAATGATAAATGTATATATTTATTATTATTAGAGAAAATATTATATAGAAAATGATACACATTTTATACGATATATTCATATCAGATATGATATGAATATAATACTGCATAAATATGGGTGGAAAAATTCTAGTGAGATTGAAAATGATTAAATAATGATTTTTTTTTTATGTACAAGATATTGCATTGCTTTAAGAAGACATATCGGTCAAAAAACGCTTCTATAATAATGATAATAAAGCCTAATTAGTTCATTTGCATGACAAAGGTGTTATAAGTTTGTCCTCATCAATTGTTTTCCTGTTAAACCTTTGTTTGTGCACTTTAACGTTTCAATCGATGTCTTCAGCGTAGTTCTCTCGCCCTCAACACTTTGCCAAGTCCAACGCAGACAGTTATCTACCTAATTTTACTTTTCGTTCTGAGAAAAGGCTTCAAATTTATATTTCTGTGCAAAAATTTACTACTTTTTATACTTTCTATTCAATCCCGCAGAAAAAACGTCAATTTGAAGATTCACGGCACAATCGAAAATAAAAGAAAGTAAAGGATAGCCTATTTTTCAGAATTTTCGTAGAGGAAAAACTTAATACAACAACCATAAGGAACGCTCATTAAACAAGTTAAGATTACATCTACCCGAGTTAATTGTTTAGATACTCGACATATGGTTGATTACCAATGTTTGAATTATTTTTAATCATTAACATTCACAAAATACTCTACATATTCGTTCTATACAGATATGAATGCGTACATATATAAATAAAATGTATTACAAATTATTTATGGATTTTAGAAAAAACAGAACAAATTGTGGCAAATCCTAATATTTTACATATATTAAATTTATACATTTTAAAAATATTTCAAAAAATTAAAAAAAAATTAATATTTGAATTTTTAAAATTTTTTTCTATCTTAGTGATTTATATTAGAATCAGAGGTCCAGGGTCCAATGGACCGATCTTACTCATTGATGAAATTAAATTAAAAATTTCATCACCAAAATTTCAGCTTGCTATCTATTTTCGTTTTTTAGATATCGTGATAATGGATGGACATGCGTAAATGGACAAATTAAGTGATTCTCTGAAAACCTATACTAAAATTTTGTTTGTGGCTTCAATACTTTTAGCGTTACAAACTTTAGATAAAAATTAATGTACTCTGAGATTTTGTATATATGTCGTGTATAAAAATCAAGCAGTGCATTGAGTATAATACATTCTAACTATGATATAAGTTTTAGAATTTTACTTATCAAGCAAAGAACATGTTTTCGGTTGTTTTCATTGTTTTAGATAAAGTTTAAAGTTTAAAATAAAGTTTCAATTTTCGTATATCATTTTAAAATGAAAATTTCTTATACAAAAATTATATTAAAAAATATTTAAAATTAACAAATAAAGTTTTTACAAAAGAAAAAACAAAAACAAAAAGCATAAACCCACATAAACATGCAAATCTCCAGAAAAACACCTTCTCTTTTTTAAATTAATATTGATTCAAACTTTGTTTTTTGTTTTAGGTAAATATGATTGGCTATACGAAATAAAATTTACAAGCTGAAAAATAAGGAAAAAAAAACTATAGCTGAATGATGTTTTTGATATTAATTGAATTTTATTTCCGTATCTATTGATATCGGATATACACGGCTGTCTGTGAAACTCACTTAGGAGTACTCGCAAATTTCTGAAACTACAAAACGAATATTTATAATTTTGTGGTAAACACTAGTGGAATTGTTCGGGATGGTACTATTTTATAAACATATGACGCAGCAGTTACAATTCTAAAGATACAGCCCTCGAAACTTACTTCCGTATTTGCATATAAACCCCGATATGTCCCCGAAACGTTCATTCAATTTTAATGAAATTTTAAATGTGAATGCTTTATATATGTTTACATAACTCAGTTATCGATTATTCTGGAATATTATGCAGAAGAAAATACTGAATAAGATTGGAGTGAAAAACAGGATAAAAGTGAAGTCAAATTAATTATGTCCTAGGGGATTTTATTTGATAAAAATGTAGACAATATGTTTTTAACCTATTGTATAAATTGTAACTCATTCATAAAGCCATTTTGTATATTCAGTTTTTTAAGTAAATATGGGTATTTCTACTTTAATGTTGATATAACCATCTATTCGATTATGAAATATTGTTTGTACACTTATGATATAGTTTAACTTCCGTGATTTGTTGGAATCGATTATTCTGGATATTTAGAAAAATAATTTTTAATAGAAAATCGAAAAAAATAAAGTTAGCTTTGTGCTTATTGTTACAGAAAATTAATCATCAATAAAATGTAGAAAATCTATTTTTTAATCTCATATACAAATTTCAACCTATTTGGTAAAGATCTTCTGGATATAGAACCATGTTCGTAAAATTATAAAATAGTCACAGTTATCTTCAGGAAATTGGGATGGTTAAGTCAACGCATTATTACTTTAAACAATTATTATTTCCAAAAACATAATTTTGCTGTTTCCAAACAAAAAAATCGCTGTAGTCTGATAGTTCAGCCAAGTGAATAAATAAAACCATAATATGTAAAAAATAATCTATGCCTCTGGGCCAAGTATTTCCAATTAAAGGCTGTATATAAATAAGCTGTGTTTCTGATTGAATGCTTTTTATTGAATGGACAACCTAAAAATCTATATTTTATTTCAGATTTGACCTTACATGATATTGAAGTCTTATATCCGTGACTTTAATCCAATGTATAGGGGTGATGGAAGATATGAATCTAAAGCGAAAGTAGCCTTAGGTGTTACACTGCCTTTATACATTATCAATTAGGGCGTCACCCACACATGGTTTACAAATTATCCTGAGTTTATTTACCCTCAACTTTATGGATCGAAATGGAGATGTGGGACGGTGTGGGAGATCGGAAGTAATCTATGTAAGATAGATTACTTGTATATCTTACTATGTAAGATATATAAGACAGATAGAAGTAGTTTTTTTAAGATTAAAATTTGATGAAGCAAGTTGTTAACGGAGATTTCAGAAGAAATTAAAACTGTCTATATCCAGTAGAGAAACGTCAACAGAGGGCGCAAAGATGATTCTTAAACTGGAAGGGAGACAAATGGAAACTAAAGGTGCGTTAGAAAAGAGTCATAATCTCTCTGAATCGATATGCTAATGTCTTTTTAAGAAATATTTATGTTAAATTCTCAGTGTGTAACCTAGAGGATTGTGTGAAATACATAAAGTAGAAGACTGATATTTTTTCGGAGATATATATTAAATCGTAGTCAAAAGCTAACTTTTCAACCAAAATATCTCCATATTTCGTTTTAAAATCCGCTAAAAGGGTACTTTGATGCACTTGCCATAATATTGAGTAGTCGAATTCAATTAAACGGCCGTGGAACTTGCTCATGAAAGAGATTTCAGTGGCTGCGATTCCAACTGCATTGGCAAAAATTAGAAACTATTTTACACTCATCTTTAATGATAGGATAGAAAAATCGATAAATTCAAAATGGAAGATACTGAATGCTGCAGACCTCGCTAACAAATGCTCGTTGGGGATAATGGTGTCAGGTAAACCAAAGTATTGGAAGACTAAATGAAAAATAAACCCTGTTACACTATACAAACACTACATAGGAATTGTCGAATTGTTGTAAATATAAAATTATTAAGACGAGACGCTCATTATATTCTCTATTCGTAAAAATTTTACAATTTTGAACCTAAGTTGAGGATTATATATAGAAACAAGGCTATTCAAAATGAAATGTGTTTATTTTCAAGCTATTGCATAGCTTCTATCGCGGGCCTTGAGCGTGGGGACCGAATCCAGAAATTCCGTAACGAAAAAACCTGATATGTTACAAATCATCATTTCCATAGAAACCAAAATTTAATTTTGAAATTCAAAATAAAACTTCTTTATCTATTCAAAATAAAACTTCTTTATCTCTTCTCACTAGCAGTATGACGAACTGTCAACTATATAAAGTGTGCATATCGCATTGTGCAAGTATTACCGGAATCATTGCATAGCTTCTATCGCGGGCCTTGAGTGCGGGGACCGAATCCAGAAATTCCGTAACGAAAAAACCTCACGCTAACCACTCCGACGGGCAAGGAGGTGTGGCTTGACGAATCGAGACGAGCTGCTCCGAAATCGGACGAATACATAAGCAGCTGTTTATGAGAAAGTATATAGGTGTATAGGTGTAAGAAAAAGCAATACTGCATGAATAAAATAAATAAATAAATAAAAAATTATAATTGCATAAGTTGATACAAAATGCTATGCAATAGCTTTACCGCGGCAGTCACCGAGTGCCACACGTCTTTTTTTTAAATGTTTTGAATTTTATAATAAGAGTTAGTAAGTGTTTTATTCATCCAACAATTTATTATCAATTTTTATTTATTATCACAGCTTGTAGCGTCTCGTATTTTATCTTTAAAATGAATTGAGAAATCGAGACTTTAATATGAATAAAAACTTAAAGATCATATATAGATTTTTTACGTAGATAGTTATTTGGATGGGTCCATTTTGTGATATTCAAATCATGATGTAAAATTCATTGTTTATTGTGGGTTAACCATAAATTCGTGTATATTGCATGTACATATATTTACCATTTATATAGGGTATAAAAACTTGTATATTGAATAAACCGTAATATAAACTATATAAATATACATGATTACTTACCACAATGTCATTACCACATAGGGCGTCCAACATAGAACAAATGCCGCAACTATTGTAGCTGTCATACGTAACGTTCTGGTTCTTGCACGTTCAATATTTGATATATCAGAACGCCTTAAATGAAGGTGGCCATTTTCTTGACATCGATTTGATTCTAAAGATAATAAAAAAATTAAGATCGATTATTTACAAGGACATATAGACGAAGATCTTTAATTTTTGAAATAATACAATATAAGTTTTGAAACAATACAAATACTATAATGAATCCTCTTGGAAACGGAACAGAATACAATAAAAATGAAAGGAAAAATAATTTCCGGGCGACCTGACAGCGGGAAGTGGAAGGTATGAGTTTTTAAGGGTATTATTCGGTTTATCTCTTTTTCAAGCAAAACTATAAGTTCTATGGAAAAAAGTTAAATGACAAAGTTGTAGGTAATAAAAAGATCTACAACTTTAATTTTTTTCAATAATTAATATCAAAATTTATGTGAACAATTGAAATATCCTTTTTATTTCAATCTTTTACAAAAAAAAAAAAAATTTTTTTTTCGCGAAATTTAGTGAAAACTTACTTTTTTTCTATGATCCAAATAGACTTCCATTTTTTTATTTAAAATATTTATTTTTTCACCTTATTTTGAATACATATCCAAAAAGCTTCCTAATTTCCAATCGCAAAACTCTCAGGGTATGTGAAAAAAGTGTAAGCACAAAAGTTATTATAAGATATTTTTATTCCCTACAACTCACCCCTTCCACTTCCCGACTTCAGGTCACTCATAAATTATTGTCATTTTTGGTATATTCTCTTCCATTTCCAATACGTTTTATCGCACTATCATTTTTTTTTTCAATTTTTACCAGTTTAATGGCTTCTACCGTGGTCTAATATATAAATTCGAAGAAGTTTTTTTTTGACAATGTTAAGAAGTGGACACATGAGTTAAATTTTCTTGTGAAAGTGTTTGGAATTATTAAACCTATCAAAGATCAAAATATGTTACAAAAAAAGTCTTAAGAATAATATATTGAACGATTTTTGGTGTGTAAGTTTTATAATTTTATACCTAAAGATCAAGCCTTTTCAACTTTACCCGCATACGTGTTACTTCAGCGCCATCTTACTTCAGCGTGTTACTTCAGCGCCATTATTTTCGAATATATATGAACCAAATTCATATTAAAAGAGTGGCGGGTAATATAGTTCGTAGTGGCAAAGTCGACACATTATAGCCGTCAACTGACGCTAGTCCACACAGTTTGATACAAAGTTTGCTTCCTGCTGTCGAAATCTTCTTTTGATATACATTTGCTTTCTTAAAGTAAGATAGCATTCGAAAACGCCAACAGGAAGTAAGATGCATACGTGAAAAGGGGAAAAATTTCAGTAGTGTCGATCTTAAGGTTCATGATAATACTACGTACAGATGAAATATTGTTCGTAGCTAACTTGAGGTATACACACCATATCCAATAAAAAATAATTATCAACCAAAATCTACTCTGTAAAACGTTGTGTGGGATCGTGCATAAAAATATTCGCGTTAACTTGAGAACCTTGAAGATCAAGAATTAAACACAGTTTCAAAATTTTCACAATAATTTCACAAATTTATTTCATAAAACTATTTTACGGAAGTACATTTTATGGTATATTTTTATTTAGTAGACTAGTAAAGTAGAAATGATATTCCATTTTGTGAATAACTCTTTTAAGAGAGTTATCTCGTTAAATTGAAAATGTATTAGTTTGAGTGTATTAGAGTCGAAAGTAACATTTTATTGAAATATGTCTACGGAAATATGTCCTATGATATGAAGATGGTATAATAAAATTGGTAAAAACCCTGAAAATTATTAATATAGAAATATTTTTTGTTCAAAAAAAGGTTTTTTCATAATCCTTATGGATCTTAGATAAATTAGAAAAATGTGTTTTTTTATACTGTTTTTATGTGCAATAAGCAAACGCATCACTTACGAAAGTGTCAAAATCAGAATCATGTTTCTACAATCTCTAGTAAAATGACATCCGCACTTTCTTCATCTAATAATATTATGATAAGTTTAGGTATGAAGCATATACTTTTTAACAGGTCCGACTGAATATCTCTTAAATAAAAACGTTATAGAAAATAATGCGTATTTAATGTTTTTCAGTGTACTTTTTTTTTAAGAAGTAAAAAAAATTGCGGGTATATATTTGGGACACTACAATTTGAAAATTTCAAATGCATCATTTTAGGGAATTTTTTTCGTTGAAATCTAGGTCCAATTTGAAATAAGCCAAAAAATTAAAAAGTTATAGTACAAAAATTAAAAAGATTCTTTTGTTGTTTTGATATTAATTTAAATAATATGCTTTAATGTCCTTTACAACTAGCTTTTGCCCGCGACTTTTCTCGCACAATATGTCGCCGATTCATCAATATTATATTATAAAGTGGTAACTTTCTTTTCAAAATTAAATGAACTCTTTATCAATATCTCAATTTTCTATTTTCCTTAGAATTACCGAGAATGGGAGGGGGTCTGATTAAATGAAGAGCAATTAAATGTGTCATATGCATGATCAAGAAATTCAATATTTTGTATTAAAAATGATTAATGGAATCGGAAACTTCTTAAATGTTTTTTCTTATAGGGTAAACGGTAAAAATGCTAATCTTACCTTATAGGGTAAATTTTCAAAACTATCAACTTTTTTCTGTATAACTAAGGAAGTTGCAGTTTTTGACAGAAATGTTTAGCGAAACTTAAAATTTTTTTTTTAAAGCTGGATGTACGCAATTTCTTTTGGTTATATTTATATATTTTGGTAAAGGTTCCGTCATTAAAATACATTTGCCATTTCAATTTAAGCATCTGCAACTAAAACTAAGCGAAGCTAGGATGGGTAACTAGTTCCTAGATAAATCCATAAAGTCTCACATTTATCCCTTTATATATTCTATCCTCATGTTATAATACTTTCTTGACCTGTCTGAAATAAAGACTAATAGAAATTCAAAATTAAAACATCTATTTGAAGTGATTATTTAAATATTACTAAATGCAAAGAATTGATTATCACTATTCAAAAATGGTTTATTTTCAGGATTTATAATTCGTTATCATAAGATCAATTGGGTAAGCATTGACAGTGAAGATGACATAATAAAATAAACAGTAAACAGTGAATGTAAGCAATTAAAGCAATTAAGCATTCGGAAATAAATTCATTTATAGTAATATCGAAACCAAAAACAATTTTTTTAAGCTTCATACCACATAACATGGGCATTTTTCGTAGAGAAAATAGAATTAGTTTTAGTAGAGAAAATACTTTTAAATGAGGTAAGTATATGGGCAGATTTGACATTTTTAAAATGTAGGACTCGTAGCTTCATACTACATAACATGGACATTTTTTGACTAATTAAGAATTGGATGGAATCATTAGTTCTAGTAGAGAAAATTCTTTAAAATGAAGTGAGTATAGAGTCCCATTTAAATTTTTCAAAATGTAGAACTCCTACAGAGAGATCACCTAGTATACTTATCAAAAAATGTCATAAGTTTAAACTTTTCAGAAAAAAATTAAATACGTATTTTTTCTTTTGTTCGTAATAAAATAAACCGATGAAATTCAACTACGCTACTGATTAAATTTCATTAGATGTATGGCTTGTTTTAAAAAATGGGACGTGGGTCTAGAGACTTATTTTGAGATGATAAGCGGGAAAATTCAGTTAACTCGTTGCAGCTGTAAAATATTCAAGTAGCATCACTGAACGTATTTCATGGTTGTTTCACTAGCAGCATACAATTTTAGAACAGTATCAAGTTTTCGTTTTCATTTTAATAGTAATCAAAACCAATAAATGTGAAAATAAAAGAATTTCTAAATAATAGAAATATTAATTTAGCCGTAGAACTATAATGATGTGTCGAGTTGTAATATAAAACCATAAGATTGTTATTTTTTAAAGTATATGTTACTCGGTATCTATAATTATCTTAAAATAAAAAAATTTAAAAAAATTATTGTTTGAAATATATCAGCTATAATGAACATAATTTGCTTTGAAATTAATAACTACAAAAAGTAAAGACTTAATAATTGTATGACAATATAATTTTTCTAACATAATATAATTATAAAAATATTATGGTATGGGAAAAATTAATTCTTTCTATGTGCCTTGACGTTTGCCATGTATTTTGATACACACATTTTTTTAGTTTTACATTATAAGTTTAAAGATAATATTTTTAATTTAAAGTTTCAGATTAAAAACATCATAAAGATTCCCTAGGGTCTCAAAAATTATCTTGAAAATTTGTGATCGAAATACATGGGCATGTAAATATTTATAAAATTTAAAACGACAGACGAGGGTTTAAAAATATAAATGTTTCTGTACATATAATGTTTACATTTTTTATTTCTGTCGACAGTTAGTTCAAGTTATATGTAATTAAGTGAAAATTGCTGGAAAAAGTTTTACTACAAATTACAAATTCGGTATAACCGAAGAGGGGTTATTGACTATGCCAAAAAACGGGTTTAATCTGGTTCATACAACACTGCCACGAATTTATATAAAAAATAAAGTGCCACTGTTCTATAAATTGTGCGTCTGATGCCAACAAGGGCACAGCAAAAGTGGACTCATAATCATAAGGATAAATGTAGCTGAAAATATCCTTGATAGTAGATGAAAGCATCCTTGTATGGTAACATATTGATATCTTACTGTTACATTTGTATATAATTTATAGTCTTTAAATTATCGAAAAGCAATATAAAATAAACAATATCTTAGGGCGTATTATTTTAAATATAGAAAAATATTAACAAAAAAAAAAAAAAAAAAGAATTAATTATTTTATCAATATATTCTTTTTCTTATTTCATTCCCTTTTTTTAATACGTAACATTAATTTTATTGCGTATGGTTTGACAACCTTTGATACATAATCATCGAACTAATTTGCAAATTCATCATTTGAAAATAAATAATAAAAAGTAGTAAATTTGGAGTTTTTAAAAAAATTTTATAATTATTAATGATAACTCTAGAATTTTTCGAATAAATTACGATTTTTTGCCCCAATTTCCTAGATAAAATTATTTTGTATTTTTATAAATACGTATTTCGTATCATCAGTATGAATTAGCTATTTGTAATGATTCTCTGAGGAGACGATACTCGTTGCTAATTTGGTGACGGTTTGCACAAACATACAAAATACAACAAAATACAAAATAATTTGATCTAGAAAATTGGGACAAAAAAATCGAAATTTATTAGAAATTTATTCTCAAAAAAGTCTTAAAGATAGAAGAAAAAAAATTAAAAAAACAACGAAAAAAATCAAACATATAGCTTAACGATATCAGAGTGTAGCACTGGAAAAACCAACCACTTAATTTGTAAGACAATGTCACCTTCGATAATATAAATATTCATTAGACAATGGTGTGAAAATCAGCTTGATACCGATAAATACTCATATGTGAGTAATTTTAACATGTTGCGGATAGTGTGTTTGTCGGGCCAACAATTCAATTTGTATGCTAATTATTTTCCTGTGATTTCCCTCCATTAACTTAGAATATAACTGGAAAATAACGTGATGCTTATGGATTAACAAAAAAAATTTGCCAAATCGAAATTTTTACGATTCCTCAATAGTTTGGGTCTCGTCAAAACGTAGCTGAGTGCTTGTTTATCATCCCGATAAAACGCTCTAGGTACACGGGCCAAAAATTACCCTTTATTTAGTCGTAAATATTAAATATTTAAATAAAACTCTTTTTACCTTTGCTCTCTCTCGATTTTTTCCATATTTCACATAAAATTGCCAAATATGCAAAACTAATAATTAACAACGGTATAAAATACATTGCAAATACACATGTCAAATTATATGCTGCTTCTTGTACCATTGAAGAGAAAAAACCAAACGTTACACATTGTTCGAATGATGGATGTTGTGGATGCTTTTGTACACTAAATACAAAAATCTGTAACAAGTAAAATAATTATTTCGATTTGCTTCATGATTAAAAGTAGTACATAAAATTGAAAATGAATAATTACTACATGCTTCAGAAATGTTCTCGTGCCCAATTGAGATTATATATAAATTCTATTTAAAGATAGATTTTATATTCTATCTATTTGGGGGCAAATGTTCTACATCTGCACAACTGATATAATTTATATATATATTTATCTTAATATATACAAATTACATGTCACGTTGTTTGTCCAGGATGAACTCCGAAACTACTGAACCAATTCTAACGTTTTTTCTTTTAAAATGAGTGCTGTGCTCCAACTTAAGAGATAGGATAGTTTATTTCGAAATTTGAGATTGCAATTTCATTTTATTGCGAATTAATTGTTTTTTATATGACAAAGAGATATAGTTCGATAATATTTTAACAGATAGTAGTCTAAGTATAAGGTAGTCCAGTCAGTTGACTGGATTGAATAAGTATCCAATAGATGGCGATCTACAAAAAAAAAGTACTTTTAAAAAACTAATTTTTATTACAGTAAATGCAATTGTTGTACAATTATTCTTACTTTTTTTCAATTTTTGGTGCTTTATTGTTTAGAACTCTCTTATCAAAATAAATATATGCAAGTATTATCATATCACATAGTTATATTATTACACTGTACTAGCTGATCCGGCAAACGTTGTATTGACATATCTTGACTACATAGTATAAAACAAAGTCGCTTTCTCTGTCCCTATATCCGTATGTATGCTTAAATCTTTAAAACTACGCAACGGATTTTGATGCGTTTTTTTTTATAGATAGAGTGATTGAAGAGGAAGGTTTATATGTTTAATAAGATCCATTGAATAGTGGACAAATACTGTTATTTTTGAGGTTTCTAATGTGATGTCGTAAATTATCACATTTTTTCCGCTTACATTGCAAACGCAGGCTGAACCCTACGAGATTTATCAAAATAATGTACTAATTATTGTACACATTGAAAAGGTCTATCGAAAGCTCCGCTATGGTATATGTATGTCTATCTCTTATGGATATTCCACAATAACATTTTTTTGTCATTTACTTTTTACGACAAATAATGGCTAATTTTTGAAGTGTTTTATTTTTAATTATTAATTTAATATCTATATAAAAATAATCATCATTCGCTATAAAATTTCTATGATGCGGGGCTAAGGCCAAACACCGGCCTCTGGGTCAAAGGGCCGAGGACCCGGTACCTCTACAACAAATACCGTATATATATACGATGAATTTGTTAAAGATATCTAAAGTTTGATTTGTATACGTTTTTAATTAAACGTACTATAGCATGCTAGAAGAGAAATGATCACCATTAATGATGTTGTAATAGATAGTAACCTGGATAAAACAAATTCTATACAACCGTAGAAAAAATAAATAAAACAGTTTGTATCGTCTGTAGTTTGTATTATTTCGTTCTCAACAATAAAACACCATTTATTTTTTATTTGATTCTCAAGGGAATAAAATTAAACTACCTGCATTTTAAATCTAACTTCATTTTTTCTGTAGCAGCTCTAAATTTTGAGATACAACTATCAGACATATTTTTGTACTAGTTATTGTTTGTTTTTTAAAAAACTTTTTGGTTTAACAATGTCCACGTCGAGAAATATTTGTAAAACCAATTCCTATTTTTCAAAACTTTTTTGTAACATCTGTGGTTAATATACATTCGAAAATTGTAAACTGAGTGTGTCAGTAAGCATTGTTACCTCATATTGTATGTAAATCATGTGTGGAGTCTTTGAGATTATGTGAATCAGACCCCATTTAAGTATCAGAAGATGGTTGTTATTGAGTGGTCATATAAACGGGATTAATAAAAAAACCTGTCGAAATAGTTTTACCCTAACTTGATCAGTTACTCGACCTCTCCTGTACTACGGCGATGCGCCAATTCTCAAAGCTTCTTCATTTAAACAAAATGATCATGAACTAGCATAATAAAATCCTTCTTCAAGTGATGAAAGTGGGATGACTGATTTTGACCCAGAATTTTTTCTGAGACCCCAAGACTTCGTTGCATTAGTCAGAGATCTCTCTAAAAAAAGCATCGGAGATTATATTTGCTCGATTAAAGCAAAGAAATCTTTTAACCTTAAAATCTATAATTTCATACAAGCATAACCGAGAGACAGGTTTGCTTTTATTCTTTTCTAAATGACTTTGTTTTTAGTTCAGATGTTCCTAGTTTATTGAAAGGACTGGGAGGACAGAAGTATAATCCAAATGAATTGAGTTTATTTATTGATTCCAATAAGTGTAGCCTAAAATATGTAGCCTTATGTATCACGGCAATAAGCTGAATTCAATACCGATACCGAGTCGAAAAATTTGAAGATCCATAGCTAAAAAGGTTTATGATGAAAACCTTAGTAGTTACATGACTGATATTGAAAAAAATGCCGGAAATGAATTCGTTTGGACCGTACCAAATTTTTTGGGAAAAAAAAAGAATGAAAGCTGTGTGGAGGACATTGAGCTGATTTTACCACACTTCTAGTAGCTTGGTTGTAGTTAGAGCTGATAAAAACATTCAGATCTGAAATCCACACAACGAGAAAGTATAATATTGCATGCAATAAAAATGCTGTTCCTTTGTGTATTGATCCTAATTTAAACCTCATGAAAGTCTCAATATTCGTGTAAATTTTTGCATGGATATTACTTCGAAATTAGATACGCAAGAGCCTTTGTAAAAAGTACAGGACCCCGGGCCTCGTATCAATACTGGTTATTGATATAGCACTGATTTATTATGAAGATGACCGTAATGAAGAATTTTATTTAGAACATGAATATTAATTATGCTTATACTTCGTTTGATAGTCAAAGTAATAATATAAATTGGAGCGAAATTGTATGCGAGTGTTTAAAACGTAAACAAAACGAATATTCTTCCACTGACAATATATTTCTATTTTTTTCCCAATTAATTTTGAAATAATTTTAATAATAGTAGAAGATAGAATGGTAGTTTAGACTTAATTGTAACGCCATTTGACACAACACTTCAAATTAGTAAACTTGTGTATATACAAATTATTAGAATCTTGTGTACTTCAAAAGTCGAGGGTGATTAAAATTAAAGCGGAGCACTTCAGTATCAATTTTTAAAATAATGACATTAACAGAATGAACTAAATACGTAGTCAATACATCTATGAAGAGTTTATTATATAACAATGTGCAGGTATTATATCATTAATAATAAAATAGATTACATAATTTTATGAATAATTATTTTCATATTATTTATGTATTATTAACAGCTTATTGTATAGATGCACATAAATGTTCATTATGGTTTTTAAAATAATGTATTATAAACAGTGGGTTTATTTGAATTAAAATTGTGGCGAACCAAAATATGTATAAAATGTATTATAAATAGTTTTTGAAAAAAAATGTTTCCAACAAGAGGTTTTTGCTTTTTTCACTTTTGATATATTATAGAGAAGGATTCTTTGGACCCAATTGATTGATTTTACCCATTCACGAATTTAAATTCACTTTTAATATCTATTATACGTCAAATTAATATTGTAGCTCCTTAAATCTTCTCGTTATTTAATTACCTAAATGACGGGCGGTCGAAATTGGTCTAATTAAATTGTTTCTAGGATCCCCTATATTAATTTACTATTAGTGCATTAAATATTTTCTAGCCTTATAATTTGATTGAGTTGAAGTTTGGATATTAAGACACAAAATTAATAAAGTTTTCAATTTTCCATTTGTTTACTTCTTCTGAAATTATTTTAGAAAAATTTTATTGAAAACGTTCGTAGGACCATAACATTTTAAAATTTTCGTTTTTTGAATTATTCTTTTTGTATAAATTTTATTTAAGCTATTATGAAAACGTAAAATAAACATTAAAATTAGGCCAGCCATTCTGAAGTTTTGTATTTAGCAATGAGCTTTTTATATTTGTATACTATAGGTAGATGTAAAAAAAAAACAACTAACCTGTGGTAAAGCATACAACAATGATACCGTCCAGGCAATACTTAACATTATTTTTCCACGCCTTCTAGCGTCACTAACACGTAATGGATGTAATACTGCAAAATATCTATCAATTGAAATGCATACCAGTACATTACTACTTAAATATAAACCAAATGCACGTAAAAATACAAATATTTTACAGGCTACATTGCCAGCCATCCATTGTACGGTGATACGCCATCCAATCTAGAACAAAAGAAATAATACAGGTTAATAAATTTTTATATATACCTATCTATTTATTGATACACATGAACACATACTATATTATGATACTTCAACTCATTCACTCTTCAAAAAAGTTGAAACTTTGATGAAAAATTACAATGTGTGATTGTAAAGTATTCGTTTCTAAAGTTTGAATTAGGCTCTTAGAAAACAATTTTATGATAATTGTTCTTAAAAGATTATGTTTAAGTTTTATATCGAAACAATTTTTTTTTTTCGATTATATCAAATTTAAAAAAAAAAAAGGTTTAGATTCAGGATGGAGCACATTTTCCGATATTTCCCAGGCCAAACTTTAACATTTTAACGTAAGACGTTGATAATTTCTGTGTTTTGAAAGTGTAAAATCATAGATGGCATCCACATACGATATCATCAATGTTGTGTATTACCATATTTTGATGACGTCATATTTGGACTCCCATCCATAATGTTATACTTACGAAACACATAAATAAGAAAATCATCGAAACACTGAAATTATTTCAACCTTATGATGTTTTTTTTTTCTTTTTTCTGGCTTTAGCTATTTTCAGCTATATAGCCATTAAC
The DNA here is from genome assembly GCA_020423425.1 of Chrysopa pallens. NCBI lineage: Eukaryota > Metazoa > Arthropoda > Insecta > Neuroptera > Chrysopidae > Chrysopa > Chrysopa pallens. Next base: position 8,813,269 of record CM035593.1, on the reverse strand, counting down.
CAAAGTGGATTATTATTATTCAACAACAGTACACAGTAATGCTAGGTGGTCACCCATCCAAATACAGATTGTGACTGCTGTTGCTTAACTTGTATTAGTTGGTCTAAGCATGTCATTACGTTACGTCAGTCCGGGGTCACCTTATGATGTTATGCCGTGTTTTTAGTTTTATGATTTGATCACTTAGAAAGTATCCATAATTAATTTTAAAACAATTTTGACAAATTTTTTGCATATAATATCAATATTGTTTATTTTAAAATTCATTAAAAAAAAAAAGAATAATTTTTCTTTCAAAAGCTCAATTATGCAGTAAATCAGGTGTATAACGGATTTGAATACAGCACACGTCTCGTACATATTTCATCTAAAAACTCATTTTAATAATTGTCTATGGGTATTTAATTCAACGGAATTTAAATGAGAAAAAATAAATATATGCTACAAAAATAAATGAAAGTATATTATTTTTAGTTTAATTTAAATTTTACATACTTTTTTCGAATATTTAAAAAAAAATTTTGGTTTCTTTTATTTTGTATGGATACTTGAATTGAATTTAAAATAAATTGAATTTATGTATACATTATCTTTGTTATAGGATATTCAGGGTAACAAAACCTGACTACCGGTAAAAATAAGAACTCTGTATAATTACAAAACAATTATACACCATAGACAGACAATTTATTAATAGATGGAGTGTTTCATAATAGAGCATAGAGGTTTTCCTAATTTTCAATCGACTAATTTTGAGGTTATGTGAAAAAAGGGTAAATATAAAAGTTGTAGATCTTTTTATTATCTACAAGTTTGCTATTTAATTTTTTTCCATAGGATTTGTAGTTTTGCCGGAAATCGAGATAAACCGGTTATAACCTTAAAATCTCACCCCTTCCACTTCCCGACACTTTTGCTTTGATTTTTGTTATATTTTTCGTTTACAATGTGTTTCATCATACTATAATTTTTTTTGTGTTTCATAAATTATCGACCTTGGTCAAATAATAGGTAGATATATTAAATTAATCCTACTTTTGGAAATAATCAGCTGAGCGTAAGTATGAGTGATTTATATATTTTTTACTATGACACTTCTTATCTTCTATATTTCGAAATGTTGGTGTGTGTCTCCTTTAGAACCAGTCGTGTTTCAATTTCACTGGCATATTATGAGCTTTTGTCAGAAATTTTTTTTTTTTTTTGATTTTCGAGTTAATGATGGTTTTATACAGTTTATACCTAGAAAAGACTTATTTATTAGATGAAAAAAGATTAACGGTCTGAGAGAGTACTTATGTCAAGACACCCACTAACTACTTAGACTACTTTGTAGTCCGTTTGTCTGTATCTATCTACCTATCGTGTTTGTCTATGATATATTGACTGTATCTATCAATCAATCTAATCTATTTATTTATCTGTCTATGTTTGTCTTGCTGTAACATTGAAATGCGTTGCCCCTTAATGAAACTATGTAGACGTATATGAATAAAATTAGGACTTCATGATTTAAATATTTATTACAATGAATATTAAAATTAATTTTTGTTAGAATTGGACATTCTAGTTAGTATGACACATCAATACTCCTGAATTCCTCTTTCCCCAAATGCCGTACATGCGCAACACACCTCACAATTAAGCATATTGTTACATATTGTGTAAAATACAACCCGCAACGACGAACCTCGCCAATTTTTAGTAACGCTCTTGCTGATAACCCGGTGATCATCCAAATATTACTTCAATTTTTTAAAAATATCCAAATTATAAGTAAGTTATGAAAAAATTGAGTGCTTTGAAGTGTAAAGAAAATCAACTATCCAAAAAACAACCTTGTATGTACAAACTTAAATTATCTTGCCCATCTAACGAATAATTTTGCGAACTTAAGAAAGATGAAAAGTTGCATGACTTTATTGTTGCGCTCCTATGTACTAATAATAATAATAATAATAATAATAATAATAATAATAATAATAATAATAATAATAATAATAATAATAATAATAATAATAATAATAATTAATAATAATAATAATAATAATAATAATAATAATAATAATAATAATAATAATAATAATAATAATAATAATAATAATTTTTGTTGCAATAGCTGGCAGAATGGGTGTACCACGGAATGGGTTGACGTTATAAATAACTGCGATAACTGAGGTGTCAAGGCTTAATAGATCGAATCAATTTCCAATAAACATAACAAAAAATAATCCCATAAAAAAGAAAGACAAAGGATAATTGCTAAACATCATAGAGAATAATAATTAAATTTAAATATTATTGCTACAAGACTATATCAGCATCGTGACAGTTTACACACGTAAGTACATTTGCGAATTGTGTATTGTTTTTTTGTGGTAATTTATGTAGATATGTACGTAAGTCGTCCATCGATATATTGAAAACTATCAATTCAGTTAATATGTGTTATTTGTCGGTTTCCTTGACCTTTTTTTGGTTAGGGGTACCATCAAAAACCTAGCAGTAGACGATGCGAGACGTTCATCACCCATATGCTTACCGAATAAACATTATTTTTTCATCAAATGCTATAACTTAATAAAAATATAACCAAGTGATTGCTTAAAAATGTTTTCGTTCGATGTTTAATCTATAATAAAATTATAAAGCTAAGGAGTTCGATTGCCAATTTTTGGAAAACTACCCATCAGTTTTAAAATATAATTTTTTAATTTTATAGCTTATTTATTATGGAAGTATGTATATAAGGTATCTCTCCGTTGCATATATTCTTTAGCTCCAATTTATTAAATTCCTTGCAAGCTTTATTTATAAACAATGTTTCAGAAGCAACCTTTTACTATCATGTTTGCAATAACATTATCTTTGTTGAGATATTTATGGGGTATATTTTTGTCATTTTTTTGACAAAAACAACCACAGCGCGACACGTATTTTCATAAGCTATATAAAAATTTCATATCGTATTGATGGTTCTCCAAAGATTGACGCTCAAAAGGACCAAACTCTGGTACACCCGGGACCGCGTTAACCCGATAATTTTTGGTGTGGTACACATACACTTGATGAAAGATATATGGACCTCCTGAACCAAGAATGATTCCGGTAATACTTGAACATTTTTTTTTTTAAGTTTCTTTATTTATCATTAAAGTTTACATGATTTTTTTTTTTTTTTTTTTTACATTTTTCTGTTCCTAAAATACTTGAATATTTTTTTTTTAACATTAAAAGTTTCTTTATTTATCATTAAAGTTTACATGATTGTTTTTTTTTTATTTTTTCCATACATTTTTCTGTTCCTATTTAATACTTGAACATTTTTTACGATTTAAAATTCTCTTTATTTATCATTGGGTTTTACATAGTACTCAGTGTTATACATGTCAGATACAATTTTTGCTTTTCTGTTCCTATTAGTTAAAACAATATGCACAGAAGAGTTTTTTATTATATTGTCTAGCTTAGTATTGATGGTGTCGTTATAAATATGTTTCGATATTGGTTTCTGGGTTAAAAAAATATAAAAAACCCTTTAGATACTTGAACAATGCGATATGCACACTTTATATAGTTGACAGTTCGTCATACTGCTAGTGAGAAGAGATAAAGAAGTTTTATTTTGAATAGATAAAGAAGTTTTATTTTGAATTTCAAAATTATATTTTGGTTTCTATGGAAATGATGATTTGTAACATGTGAGAAAAAAAAAAGACAAAATATGTTTCACAGCTAGGAACATTTTGTATTCGAAAATTAAATTGTCGTTTATAGTATTTTCTTTTACTTATTATTTATGTTTCTCACCGTTAAAACCTTCCCTGAACTTTCACGAATATTTCAAGACCAAAATTAGCCAAATCGGTCCAGCCATTCTCGAGTTATGCGCTTACCAACACATTTTGCAATTCATTTTTATATATAAGAAGACTAGCATGTTCAATAAATACTGTTGTTAAAATAATATAGAAATAAATATAGAACAGACCAAAGTAGTAGTTTTCAAAAGGACAGGAAAGAAACTGAAAACCAACTTTCATATTGAAGGAAAATCAATAGAGATAGTTAAAGGGATAGTTCAATTATCTTCGAACTCTTTTCTCTAGTTCAGGGCTAGACCTACAAACATCCGATTTTTTTACAATAAAAGGAAAATATGGCCATATGTAGAGTAAGAGTAGATACTAGTCCAGCCAGCGGAGTAGACTCTAATTTTTAATTAAGATAATTGAGTCATTATGATGCACTGCTACCGTAAAATCACACTGGCAGATTAATGTGAAAAATAACTTTTAATAATATAATGTTACAATTTAATGGGATGGTAAATTGAATAATATTCGATATAATCGTACAAACTACACTAGTGTACTCTGCAGAAACATGGTCTTTAAGATACTTAAGACATGCTAGACAAAGTACAAGCAAATTCTTCAAGTCTATTTTATGCAATCCTCGTATAACATTTCAGAATGTTATTAGAACTGAAATTGATAGTAGTTTCTTGATTATACGTGATGCAAGATTAATTTACTCTGGTGAACGAGAGTATTGGAATAGCTGGAAGATCTACTTATCAAACAATGATCATTTACTTTTACCAGAAGATTCAACGTAAAACACGTTAAATTATAATTGGGCATATCAGTTGAAATACTTGCTTACGGATCTGGGATTCACGCTACTTTGGGCACAAATAATCGAATATTATGCTATTTTAAATTTCATCATACGATCAAAGTAGACTTAAATTCAACTTATAACACAACTTAGAAGTACTTTTTAATAGGCATGAATTGAAGCTATTTGACGTATAGTAAGTCAACAAGAGTAATATCTCCATTACGATTAATAAGTGAAATTTTCATAACATTTATAATTAATGAATTTACGATTTTTATATTTTGAATGTTTGAAAGGATAAATGTACACATACATACATATGAAATAATCAAAGTGTTAAAATACAGCAATCAATCAACTAATGACATGCAGATGAATACACGATGATTTTAGATAAAATGAAAATGTCAAATTATAATCATATAAAAACGAAGACAAATACTGTGTAGAAAATTCAATTTTAGTTTTTGAAATTCGATGTCGATATTATTTTAAAGGATAGCAGCCTTAGAATACCATTGAACACTTCGTGCACATTTATTATAAATGTATATTAACTTTAATAAAAGTATATAAAATGCAAAACAAAAATAATTATAACTAAGATAATTAATAATTAAGATAACAATTAACAATGTAAAATGTTAAAATGATCGACGTTTTGCTAACTATCGATATTATTGGTGTTTATAATTGTTTATTCATATCTTGGTGGCAGCGAGGGACAAAAAAGCTGAAAGTGATTTTATAAATACGCATACTAAAATTTTGTTAGTGTTTGCAGTATTTCTTACAGTATTATGTGTGTAGCTAATTATAATTATTTGAATTTTTCTTCCTTATTTGAATGTTACCTGGTTAAGAGAGAGTTCAAGGGACCATGATTTTATTCTCGCTTGTCAAGGTTTCTCACTAATGCAAGTTTCTAGCTTATAGAGGTATAGAAGAGGTTTGTCTCACTTACAGAGGTTTATTCAAAATATTTAGTTGTAAACATGATAAAGAATAATTTATTAGAGTGATTACGAAGTGATTATTGAAATACATAAATACAAAGAAGCAAGTAACAGGTAAATTTTATTTAAAAAAATCAGTCGTTGCAAATGATACTTATGAACTAAAGTAAGCATGACAAATAAGATAATACAGTTAAATATTATTTCTTTGAATTACAAGAAAACAACATAGTTCCTAATTCCTGAAAAAAAAGAATGAGTCATACATAGGAAAATTGTCGCTTATAGAGGTAAATACAAAAGAGGCTCTCAGTTATAGAGGTCAGAATGGGAAAAACGACTGTCACTTAAAGAGGTTTTTGTTTCTCACATATAGAGGTTTTTGAGGGGTCAAAGCTCGGGACCTGAGAATTATTTCCACTTATAGAGTTTTCTCGCTTACCCAGTTCTCTCTTACTCAGGTTTGACTGTATTTGAATTTTTCTTCCTTATTTGAATTTTCCCAAACAAATGTTTCAAATAAAAGTTTTAAAGTATAATATGTTCCATAAACATATTATAAAGATGAAGAAAATCTTTGGGGGCATTTTTTTATTCAGTGGGATCTGTAAGCATGTATCTTCGCTGAGAACTCCATATCGAAATTTTACAGGATTGCGATAAACCGGAAAATCAAGGTTTTCGGATTTTATTCAAATTTAAGTATGTTAATCACTATCATCAAAAGTGAAACTTTTATTTTGAGAACTAATTTTACCATAGATAATTTTTTTCGCCAAGTATCTACTATTTATCTAAATTCTAAAGTATAAAAAATCTTGTTGCATGAAATATTTCCTTCGAGATTTCATTATTCCAGTTAGAATTCAGAATAAATTAGTAATTTCAAAGCTTCCTACTCATGCTGCTTTTATACCAAAATTGATTTTTTAGCCTCAAATTTATTAATTTATTAATCAATAAATATATTTATCGATTTGCTAGTCTATTTTATGCTTTATGCAACTATATCAACTACATTATAATCGATATAAACTCAAAATTTGCATTTAAATAAGTTAAAATTCGTCTAAAACACGTTTTTCGGCTATTTTGGATGCTCTTTCCAGGTTCTAAAAAAACACTTGTAAAAATAGACGATTTCTTCTTGCTTTAGTAGGAAAAAGGGCATGGAAAATAACAAATTTACTTTTTTTTTTAATTTTCGATTGAACATCGAATGCCAAAAAAAAAACCCCATCTCTTTATATAATGCCAAACATATTTAATTGCCTATAATTTAATAATAAAAATTTTTTCTATAATCCATTTAAGAGAAAGTTTTTCTCCAGTTTCTCTCAAAAAGTACTCGTACATACACTTAGTTTTATGTGTTTTCTGATGGTCTAAGGATGGCGACACTGAATCCTTATTTAGACTGGAATAGAAGCCTTAAAAAATGATTAAAAGAAGAAGAAAATTATAGTAGGATAAAACCCATTGGAAACGCAAGATAATATGATAAAAATGGAAGGAAAAATAAATTACGGGCTATCTGAGTTCGGGAAGTCAAAAGGGATCAGTTTTTAAATGTAAAACACGGTTTATGTCGATTTCTGGCAAAACTACAAGTCCCAAATGGCAAAGTTGTAGGTAACAAAAAGATCTACAACTTTCTTATTTACACTTTTTCACATAACCTCAAAATTTTTCGATTAAAAATAAGGGTGCTTTTTCGATATTTATTCAAAATAAGATGAAAAAATAAATGTTTTAAATCAAAAAAATTATAGTTTATTTGGAACATAAAAAGTCACTAAATTTCGGAGAAAACAAATAAAAAACCAAAAACTTGGTTATTTCAATTTTTCACATAAATTTTGAGATTATGTGAAAAAAGTGTTCATACAAAACCTGTAGATATTTTTATTACCTAGAACTTTGCCATTTAGGACTTGAAGTTTTGCCATAAATTCAGATAAACCGCATTTTACCCTTAAACATTCACCCCCCCCCCTTACTTCCCGAACTCAGATTGTCCGTAATTTATTTTTCCTTTTATTTTCATCGTATTATCTTCCGTTTCCAATTAGTTTCATTCTACTGTATTTTTTTTTGTTTTCAAAAATTGCCTACTATAGTATAATAATTCTGTTTTTTTTTATATTACCTAAAAATTGGTTGCACCAAATTGCTTCATTTCTCTATCATAACCATTGCAAGATGGACTATTTCTGTTAGTGTAATAACTTCTTCTTATTACTTTTTATGCACAGAATATGAACAATTATATTTTAGGAAGAGTAAGCATTTTAGAAATGAATCATCCTTACTCCGTATGTTACTTCGTCTTTATAATGCTCAAATTCTATATCCCATTTTTATTTATTATCTACCAATTAACAATTACAGAATTAACATATCCAAATAATGAATATTATACACTTACGTACTCATCAAAATATTATTGCAGTTGTTTTTAATGTGTACTTTAAAATTGAATATTTTATTATATATAATTAATCACTAACTGATTAAACACAATGACAGCAACAATAATGATTGTTGCCATAAAATTCATAAACAATTCATTATGGGATTCAATAATATAAATCAAAATTGACAAAGATCGTTAATTTTGCAATAAAAAAAGGAAATAATCTGAATAAAAACTATCCTATTCTTTAACTTGGAAAACAAATCACATATTAAAAAATAACACGGTAGAATTAGTAGTTTCAGAGTTCATCATTAATTGTTAAATACAAATAAAATTTAAATTTATTTTATTATCAGTCCAACTAGTCTGAGCTTTGAAGAAGCCTGCAAAAGATATTTAAAAACTTACATTCCACTGGTAATGACACACATACACACACGAATTCACCTACAAACACACACAAGCAATGGCCTATTTTAAAAAGAAAATTTAATTTATTAAACAAAATGTGAACTTCTTTATTATATTTAATAACACAAGTGAATTGTTGCATTTTGCGTGAGATTATGATATTCTATAACCTAAATATTTTTAAGAACTTGTTGTATTAACACATTATATCAGTTTAACAGAAACTTCTATTTCTGTAGAAGTGACATTTGTATTTTTAAAGATAGAACGTCTATTACATTACGCTGTTTAATTGAGAGATGGATTGAAACGTTACTTATCGCTGGGAATTTCCCGGTCTTATTTAAGTTCTATTCAACAACATTCGTTTTGATTATATATTTAAAAAAATGTATATAATCAAAATGCTTTTTCAATACCAAAATAATATTTTGGATCATTATTCAAATTATACACTTGCTTCTATAAGGGATCCATCATCTCAACGTTTTCGTCAACGTGTTGACGTTATCCATATACTATAAATTTATCAACAACACATTGACGAAAAAAAAAACAAAACAATAACAAAACAAGTATTATAAAAAGATTAATACAATTAGTCCATGAATGAGATTCTACTTTATTCTTGTTTTGGGTGCAATGGTATGTATTATGTATGTTCACACAAATAAATTTTTGTGTGGGTTTTGAGTATTGATGTTATTATTGTGTATTATTATGTATTATGTATTAAAAATATAATGAATAGCGGATTCTGAAAAACAACACATATAGCTAGCTAGCTATTGGAGTCTAATCTATATTCTATGTTATACCTAGTGGTACCTTTTGTTTAAAAATCAATGTTGGGCAGAAACTTTTTATAGTAGGAGCTTGGAATTTTTATATACATGATCTTCTCAAAACTTGATTGGGTGATAAGATTTTTCAAAATTTTCACTGTCACACAATATATTCTTCTTTAAAATCAAGACTCACGTTTTTCTTAATTGTATTTTCCATTTTCCTGAGCAGTACGGGATGGGATCGTTTTTCATAAAATATCAGACTTTCCTCAGAGATCTATATTGTCAAGCACCTTCAAATTTAATACATATAATCCTATCAAAAATTAAGCGGACCCGTGTTTCTTAATTTCTTGAAATTCAATTTTCCTGAGTTGTACGGTAGGAAATCATCTTTTTCACACAATTTTAAACTTTTCATCTGGAGATCAACATAACTTCAGAACCTTCAAATTAAAATCTCATAAAAGTGAATGGAACCCGTGCTTCTCTGTTTCTCGATTTTCCATTTGCCTGAGCCTTCTGGAAGGGGAACGTTTTTCAAACAACACTATATTTTCTATCAATATCTCGAGAACTAATATAGATCCCTATCGCCTATCCTTCAAATTAAAGACTAATAACCATCATTAAAATAAAACAAACCCGTGTACATCAATTTCTCAATTTGCCATTTTCCTTATGCTGTTACAGTTTTTCCGATTTCTTTTACGAGGGGGTTTCTAAATAACGGAATGACAATTAAATATTTTTACGCATGATAGAGACATGCGATCTTTTGTATTAGATTTGAAATGTTTAAAGAAATAAATAAAAGGATCAATTTATAGGTTATTTAATTCCTGACCCATTTTTCCTATAGGGTAACGCGGCAAAAATATCAAATTTTTTTTTGCAAGTTAGAGAAAGATCAATGAGAAATGGTTCTATCAATTGATAATGTTTTTTAGAATAATCTTGTTTCCCTCTCTGTATGAGAAAATCCAAAAAATATAAAGTTTGTTTTTCTTTTAAGGATAATGAACGGATTGATTAAAGTGGAAATTGATTCTGATTCGCACCTAATAGCATAGATTTTTAAAAATATCAACTTTTTTTATATAAGCAAGGAAGATCCTGTTGTTTTAATTCGATGTGAAATGGTTCGATAAAATGAGAAATTGGTTGTATTTTTTAATCTTCTGCATTTCATATTAGAAAAACTTGGCTTTTATTAACACCCCTTCCTACTAAAGTAAAGTGCAAAAATATCATCTTATAATATATATTATAAAGTTCTAACAAATTATTTGAAAAAATAAAATGTTTTCAATGCTTTCAAGTATGAAATAAGCTCTTCTTGTTTGTTTATATTCGTGATAGACTAGAAAACTTTTAAAGAAAAATTTTAAAATTGTTAAGGAAAGTTTTTTTTTTAATAGATGTATGGATATACAAAAATAATACGTAATGTTTTTTTACGATTTCTTTGGTTTTAATTATTCATCTTATTACAGGTTACGTCATTAAAATATAATCTAATCGAAACAAATATCTGCACTGGGCCAGTAGCCGATCAAACTGCACCCTTTCTTCACATGTTTGTGATCCAGACATATTAACCATTTCAATTTAAGCATCTGAAATTTTCGTTAAAAATTCATTTGCTATTATTATTGTTAATAATAATAGCAATAGTAAGTGGGTAGTTACATATTGGTTTCTCTAACAGGAAATGCAGAAAACCAATAAAGCTCAAGTTTAACACAAAAGTGCTGAAAAATATTGTGTATGCAGAATTTTTATATTTAAAATATTAAAAAGATTCTTTTTAATGTTGATATACAAAAACTAGAAGTATGACGAAGCGAAACGAGAACGAATTACTAGTTGTATGAAAAGAATACGTTATTTTAAATACTTTGTAAAAATTATGTGTATATTTTTTTAATAATTATTAAAAGAATAATTTAATTATAATAGCATGTACACTACTTGTATGCAATAGGTAATTAATAATATAATTTATTTTGAAATTAGTATGATTTTTCATTACAAAATGCTATATAATATGTAAAATCTCAAACCTGCGATTATTTTTATATCTATATATTATACCTTTGCGATTATATTTACATTATAGTTTTATTGGTCCTTCAAATAAATAAATAAAATTTTCTTGAATCTTGCCTAAAATACCAGTTACATCGGAACAGAATGCATTTTATGGACTGCAAACTATTTGAAAAATTTAATGTACATAAATAATTACGGAATTAAAGCTATGATTTTATATTTAGATAAGACATAGTGTATAATATAATATTCTTCGGTAGATAATTCGTATATTATTCGCAGCTTCTGTATTTGTTAAATATAACACATTTATTTTTAGTAATATTTTATATGTTGGTATTAATTAATTAGTGATTTTGGACAAGTTTAAGTTTGTCAGTTGTAAGAGAAGGAAGTCAGAGTTTTGACATGTAGTAATAATACAAGATAAATAAAGTTGATTTGAATATGAATAAATGTAGTCATATAAGATAAAATCCACCACCTTAACATGGTAGCAGAGCGTAGTTTGTTGAAAAGATTGGACATATAAAAAAGGATTGAAATTGGTATTAATTTTATTGTGCACGTGTCGTATAAAAAAAATTACAAGATGGCGTCTAAAGACGAAATTAAAATTCCTATTTTTGACGGACAAAATTACAATATGTGGAAAAAACGGTTAGTGATGTTTTTAAAGTTAAAAAAATGTGAAACAAATATTGAAAGAGCAAAAACGCCAACTGATGAAGACCTTTGGGATGATAACGATTTGAAAGCAATTAATTACATATATAGTGCGATCTCGGATAGACAATTGGAATTTGTTAGTGATAAAGAAACTGCATATGAAATAATAAAGAAGTTCGACAGTTTGTATTTAAAGGAATCAACGGCATTACAAATTGTATGTAGAAATAAATTGGAAAGATTGAGACTAAAAGACTACCATGATTCAGCAACATTTTTTAGTGATTTCGAAAAGACAGTGAATGAGTTGAAAAGTGCTGGGGCAACTGTAACTGAAAAAGAAAAATTAAATTACATGTTAAACACATTACCGGAGTCATATAGTTATATTGGTGATTTAATTGACACGTTAAAAGTGGAAGATCAAACGGCTGATTATGTAAAGAGTAAAATTGAAATGGCTGAAATGAAAATTACAAAAGATGAAAATCCAGGTAGAAAATCAAATGTATTTATGGTGAATAAAAGTCAGCAAAATTGGACATGTTATGGCTGTGGTGAAGCAGGTCATATTCAGAGAAATTGTAGAAATAATAAACAAGCATCAGATGATCAAAGATGGAGATCATCACGAGGACGGCAAGGTACTGGAAGAGGTGTTTATAGAGGACGTGGCAGTTTTCGTGGATATCGCAGAAATAATCAGCAGCAACAAGCAACTCCTCAGCAACGTCAACAACAACAGAATGAAGAGAAGAATAATGCATGGGTTACAACGGTTCAGCATCATGTGGTACAAAATTCTGAGATAAGAAATGTAGATTCTAATGAGATTGTGTGGCTTTTAGATAGTGGTTGTACAGACCATATTATTAATGACGAAAGATATTTTGATAAATGTATTGAACTTAAAAAACCAGTAAATGTTTACTTAGGTGATAATAGAAAGGTAAATGCAACAAAATTAGGAAATGTTGTTAGTTATTTTAATGCTTTTGGTCAAATGAATTTAATAGAGATGAAAAATGTATTTTATGTGAAAGATATGAAATCAAATTTAATAAGTTATAGTAAAATCACAGAAAATAATACGATTATATCTAAAAGAAAGATGTCAAAGGTTATTGATAATTATAATGGTAAAGTCACTGCTGTAGCATTCAAAGAGAGAGGTTTATACATCATGAAAAGTAAATTGAGATCAAATGAATCAAAAGTGTCCTTTGTTAATATAGCAAATGGAAATACAAATAAGATGAGCAATAAAGAAAAATGGCATCGTATGTTAGGCCATGTTAATTTTGGTTATTTAAATACTTTGTGTAAAAATCAATTGTTAAAAGGTCTACCTAATAAACTTGAATCGGAAATAATGAAATGTAAAATATGTACAGAAAGTAAAATGCATGATAAATCTTTCGAAAATAGTAGACAAAAGGCAAAGGAAATTTTAGAAATAGTTCACACTGATGTTTGTGGACCTTTCAAGACAAAAGGGTTTAAAGGCGAAGAATATTTTGTTTCATTTATTGATGATTACAGTAAAATTGCTAGAATATATACAATGAAATCAAAAACAGAAGTTTATGATTGTTTAGTTGAATACGTAAATGAATGTGAAAATTTAACGGGAAAACGAGTTAAAATTTTGAGATGTGATAACGGCAAAGAATATTTGAATAATAGGATTTATCAGTTCACGAAAGATAAAGGAATTAGTATTAATAATTGTCCTCCTTATGTACATGAATTAAATGGAACCGCGGAACGGTTTAATAGAACGATAATGAATATGTCGCGTTGTTTAAAAGAAGAAGCAAATTTGGATAAACAATATTGGCCAGAAATAGTTTGCGCGGCAACTTATTTGAAAAATCGTACGTTAGCAAACACGAGTGAAAAAAGAACGCCTTATGAAATATTTTTTAAACGAAAACCGGATGTGTCAAACCTACGCTTATACGGTAGTAAAGTTTTTATTAGAATACCGGAAGAAAAGAGGAAATCTAAATGGGATAAAAAGGCTGATATGGGAATCTTAGTAGGATACAGTAATGTTGGTTACCGTATATTGCTAAACGGGAGAGTAGTTGTTGCAAGACATGTAGAATTTGTTGAAAATAATGTAAAATGGATCAGTTTAGATGATGATGTATCTGATAGTACGGATAATGTAGATGATAATACAACCAACAATAGCCTAACTTCTAGTGAAAGTAGTAATGATGAAAATGAAAATGATGATAATATTAATGAAGGTGATGAGGTATCGGGTGTTCGTAGATCTGACCGAACCTTAAAACCTCCAGAATATTTAAAAGATTATGAAGTGTATAATAGTTATATTTTTGCTAATTTTTGTAGTACAAATGTACCAAGTACATTTGAGGAAGCGATGGAAAGTAATGAGAAAACAATTTGGCGGAAAGCTATGAATAGAGAAATAGATAGTTTAAATAGAAATAAAACTTGGAAATTGGTTGACAATGTCGATAATAATAAAGTGTTAGATGTAAAATGGATTTATACTAAAAAGTGTGATAATAAATTTAAGGCTAGATTAGTTGTGAGAGGTTTTCAACAAACCGATGAAATTGAAGATACTTATTCTCCTGTAGCTAAAATGCAAACATTGAAGATTTTGTTATCATATTGTTGTCAGATGGGTTTAGAAATTGAACAGATGGATGTAGAGACAGCTTTTTTAAACGGAAATGTAAATTCTGAGGTTTATGTTAAACAACCTAAAGGTTATGAAGATGGTACAAACAGAGTTTGTAAATTGATAAAAGCGTTGTACGGTTTAAAAGAAAGCTCTAGAACTTGGTATGAATGTCTCGACGAATTTTTGAAAAGTATAGGTTTTGAACGCAGTGATATTGATCCTTGTTTGTATATGTTTAAAAATGGAACAGTTACCATTTATTTATTAATTTTCGTTGATGATTTATTAATTTGTTGCAAAGATAAAAATGAAATTAAAAAAATTAAAGTTTTATTATCGGAAAAGTTTAAAATGAAGGATCTTGGTAAAATTAAAGATTATTTGGGAATCACTATAGATTATGAGCCTCAAACGAATGAAATGAAATTATATCAAACTAAATATATTGAGTCATTAATTAAAAAATATAATTTGGAAAACAGTAAATTATATAGTACACCTATGGAAGTAAATTTGAAAATTGAAAAATCAGATAATTGTGAAATGAACATTAAATATAGAAATTTAATTGGTGCATTACTCTATATAAGTTCGGCTACAAGACCGGATATAAGTTTCAGTGTAAACTACTTGAGTAGATTTCAAAGTTGTTATAACGAGACACATTACAAATATGCTTTACGAATTTTACAATATCTTTATTTAACGAAAAATTTAAAGATGACTTATAAGAGAAATGAAAATATTAAAGTTCTTGATTGTTATGTTGACGCCGATTGGGCGGGGGATAACTTAGACAGAAAATCCACAACTGGTTACGTATTGAGATTATTTGGCAATGTAATATATTGGAAATCAAGGAAACAAAAGAGTGTGACGAAAGCATCAACATTTGCAGAATATGTAGCATTATCGGAAGCTGTTAGTGAACTTAAGTTTGTTAAAGAATTGTTAAAAATTTTTGATGTTAATTTAGTTAAACCACTTAATGTATATGAAGACAACTCAGGTGTAATAGACATAGCAAAAAATGGTAATTTTACAAAAAATTCGAAGCATATAGAAGTGCATTATCATTATGTATATGAATGTATGAAAGAAGGTTTTATTAATATTATTAAGGTTAAAAGTGAAGAAAATGTAGCGGATATTTTTACTAAAGCATTGTGTAAGAAAAGATTCGAAGAATTAAGAAATTCACTGGACTTAATTGTTTAAAAGAAAATAAATGTGAGGAGGCGTGTTAAATATAACACATTTATTTTTAGTAATATTTTATATGTTGGTATTAATTAATTAGTGATTTTTGATAAGTTCAAGTTTGTCGGTGGTAAGAATAAAGAAGTCAGAGTTATTAGAAATGTAGTAATAATACAAGATAAATAAAGTTGATTTGAATATGAATAAATG
>CM035593.1:8611263-8797170 GCA_020423425.1 Chrysopa pallens | reverse complement strand
GTCGTGTATAAAAATCAAGCAGTGCATTGAGAATAATACATTCTAACTATGATATAAGTTTTGGAATTTTACTTATCAAGCAAACAACATGTTTTCGGTTGTTTTCATTGTTTAAGATAAAGTTTAAAATAAAGTTTCAATTTTCTTATATCATTTTAAAATGAAAATTTCTTATACAAAAATTATATTAAAAAATATTTAAAATTAACAAATAAAGTTTTTACAGAAGAAAAAAGAAACACAAAAAGCACATACCCACATAAACATGCAAATCTCCAGAAAATATTCATGTGTGTATTAACGATAACCTAATGTATGCACCTTCCTTTTTTTAAATTAATATTTATTCAAATTTTGTTTTTTGTCTTAGGTAAATATGATTGGCTATACGAAATAAAATTTACAAGCTGAAATAACGGGAAAAAAAACTTTAGCTGAATGATCTTTTTGATATTAATTGAATTTTATTTCCGTATCTATTGATATCGGATATACACGGCTGTCTGTGAAACTCACTTAGGAGTACTCGCAAATTTCTGAAACTACAAAACGAATATTTATAATTTTGTGGTAAACACTAGTGGAATTGTTCGGGATGGTACTATTTTATAAACATATGACGCAGCAGTTACATTTCTAAAGATACAGCCCTCGAAACTTACTTCCGTATTTGCATATAAACCCCGATATCTCCCCGAAACGTTCATTCAATTTTAATGAAATTTTAAATGTGAATGCTTTATATATGTTTACATAACTCAGTTATCGATTATTCTGGAATATTATGCAGAAGAAAATACTGAATAAGATTGGAGTGAAAAACAGGATAAAAGTGAAGTCAAATTAATTATGTCTTAGGGGATTGTATTTGATAAAAATGTAGACAATGTGTTTTTAACCTATTATATAAATTGTAACTCATTCATAAAGCCATTTTGTATATTCAGTTTTTTAAGTAAATATGGGTATTTCTACTTTAATGTTGATATAACCATCTATTCGATTATGAAATATTGTATGTACACTTATGATATAGTTTAACTTCCGTGATTTGTTGGAATCGATTATTCTGGATATTTAAAAAAATAATTTTTAATAGAAAATCGAAAAAATAAAGTTAGCTTTGTGCTTATTGTTACAGAAAACTAATCATCAATAAAATGTAGAAAATCTATTTTTTAATCTCATATACAAATTTCAACCTATTTGGTAAAGATCTGGATAAAGAACCATGTTCGTAGTCACAGTTATCTTCAGGAAATTGGGATGGTTAAGTCAACGCATTATTACTTTAAACAATTATTATTTCCAAAAACATAATTTTGCTGTTTCCAAACAAAAAAATCGCTGTAGTCTGATAGTTCAGCCAAGTGAATAAATAAAACCATAATATGTAAAAAATAATCTATGCCTCTGGGCCAAGTATTTCCAATTAAAGGCTGTATATAAATAAGCTGTGTTTCTGATTGAATGCTTTTTATTGAATGGACAACCTAAAAATCTATATTTTATTTCAGATTTGACCTTACATGATATTGAAGTCTTATATCCGTGACTTTAATCCAATGTATAGGGGTGATGGAAGATATGAATCTAAAGCGAAAGTAGCCTTAGGTGTTACACTGCCTTTATACATTATCAATTAGGGCGTCACCCACACATGGTTTACAAATTATCCTGAGTTTATTTACCCTCAACTTTATGGATCGAAATGGAGATGTGGGACGGTGTGGGAGATCGGAACTAATCTATGTAAGATAGATTACTTCTATATCTTACTATGTAAGATATATAAGACAGATAGAAGTAGTTTTTTTAAGATTAAAATTTGATGAAGCAAGTTGTTAACGGAGATTTCAGAAGAAATTAAAACTGTCTATATCCAGTAGAGAAACGTCAACAGAGGGCGCAAAGATGATTCTTAAACTGGAAGGGAGACAAATGGAAACTAAAGGTGCGTTAGAAAAGAGTCATAATCTCTCTGAATTGATATGCTAATGTCTTTTTAAGAAATATTTATGTTAAATTCTCAGTGTGTAACCTAGAGGATTGTGTGAAATACATAAAGTAGAAGACTGATATTTTTTCGGAGATATATATTAAATCGTAGTCAAAAGCTAACTTTTCAACCAAAATATCTCCATATTTCGTTTTAAAATCCGCTAAAAGGGTACTTTGATGCACTTGCCATAATATTGAGTAGTCGAATTCAATTAAACGGCCGTGGAACTTGCTCATGAAAGAGATTTCAGTGGCTGCGATTCCAACTGCATTGGCAAAAATTAGAAACTATTTTACACTCATCTTTAATGATAGGATAGAAAAATCGATAAATTCAAAATGGAAGATACTGAATGCTGCAGACCTCGCTAACAAATGCTCGTTGGGGATAATGGTGTCAGGTAAACCAAAGTATTGGAAGACTAAATGAAAAATAAACCCTGTTACACTATACAAACACTACATAGGAATTGTCGAATTGTTGTAAATATAAAATTATTAAGACGAGACCCTCATTATATTCTCTATTCGTAAAAATTTTACAATTTTGAACCTAAATTGAGGATTATATATAGAAACAAGGCTATTCAAAATGAAATGTGTTTATTTTTAAGCTATTGCATAGCTTCTATCGCGGGCCTTGAGCGCGGGGACCGAATCCAGAAATTTCGTAACGAAAAAACCTGATATGTTACAAATCATCATTTCCATAGAAACCAAAATTTAATTTTGAAATTCAAAATAAAACTTCTTTATCTATTCAAAATAAAACTTCTTTATCTCTTCTCACTAGCAGTATGACGAACTGTCAACTATATAAAGTGTGCATATCGCATTGTGCAAGTATTACCGGAATCATTGCATAGCTTCTATCGCGGGCCTTGAGTGCGGGGACCGAATCCAGAAATTCCGTAACGAAAAAACCTCACGCTAACCACTCCGACGGGCAAGGAGGTGTGGCTTGACGAATCGAGACGAGCTGCTCCGAAATCGGACGAATACATAAGCAGCTGTTTATGAGAAAGTATATAGGTGTATAGGTGTAAGAAAAAGCAATACTGCATGAATAAAATAAATAAATAAATAAAAAATTATAATTGCATAAGTTGATACAAAATGCTATGCAATAGCTTTACCGCGGCAGTCACCGAGTGCCACACGTCTTTTTTTTAAATGTTTTGAATTTTATAATAAGAGTTAGTAAGTGTTTTATTCATCCAACAATTTATTATCAATTTTTATTTATTATCACAGCTTTTAGCGTCTCGTATTTTATCTTTTAAAGGAATTGAGAAATCGAGACTTTAATATAAATAACAACTCAAACAGCGTATAAAAATTTTTTACGTAGATGGTTATTTGGGTGGATCCATTTTGTGATATTCAAATCATGATGTAAAATTCATTGTTTATTGTGGGTTAACCATAAATTCGTGTATATTGCATGTACATATATTTACCATTTATATAGGGTATAAAAACTTGTATATTGAATAAACCGTAATATAAACTATATAAATATACATGATTACTTACCACAATGTCATTACCACATAGGGCGTCCAACATAGAACAAATGCCGCAACTATTGTAGCTGTCATACGTAACGTTCTGGTTCTTGCACGTTCAATATTTGATATATCAGAACGCCTTAAATGAAGGTGGCCATTTTCTTGACATCGATTTGATTCTAAAGATAATAAAAAAATTAAGATCGATTATTTACAAGGACATATAGACGAAGATCTTTAATTTTTGAAATAATACAATATAAGTTTTGAAACAATACAAATACTATAATGAATCCTCTTGGAAACGGAACAGAATACAATAAAAATGAAAGGAAAAATAATTTCCGGGCGACCTGACAGCGGGAAGTGGAAGGTATGAGTTTTTAAGGGTATTATTCGGTTTATCTCTTTTTCAAGCAAAACTATAAGTTCTAAAAAGTTAAATGACAAAGTTGTAGGTAATAAAAAGATCTACAACTTTAATTTTTTTCAATAATTAATATCAAAATTTATGTGAACAATTGAAATATCCTTTTTATTTCAATCTTTCACAAAAAAAAAAAAAAAAAATTTTTTTCGCGAAATTTAGTGAAAACTTACTTTTTTTCTATGATCCAAATAGACTTCCATTTTTTTATTTAAAATATTTATTTTTTCACCTTATTTTGAATACATATCCAAAAAGCTTCCTAATTTTCAATCGCAAAACTCTCAGGGTATGTGAAAAAAGTGTAAGCACAAAATTTGTAGATATTTTTATTCCCTACAACTCACCCCTTCCATTTCCCGACTTCAGGTCACCCATAAATTATTTTCATTTTTGGTATATTCTCTTCCATTTAGAATACGTTTTATCGTACTATCATTTTTTTTTTCAATTTTTACCAGTTTAATGGCTTCTACCGTGGTCTAATATATAAATTCGAAGAAGTTTTTTTTTGACAATGTTAAGAAGTGGACATATGAGTTAAATTTTCTTGTGAAAGTGTTTGGAATTATTAAACCTATCAAAGATCAAAATATGTTACAAAAAAAGTCTTAAGAATAATATATTGAACGATTTTTGGTGTGTAAGTTTTATAATTTTATACCTAAAGATCAAGCCTTTTCAACTTTACCCGCATACGTGTTACTTCAGCGCCATCTTACTTCAGCGTGTTACTTCAGCGCCATTATTTTCGAATATATATGAACCAAATTCATATTAAAAGAATGGCGGGTAATATAGTTCGTAGTGGCAAAGTCGACACATTATAGCCGTCAACTGACGCTGGTCCACACAGTTTGATACAAAGTTTGCTTCCTGCTGTCGAAATCTTCTTTTGATATACATTTGCTTTCTTAAAGTAAGATAGCATTCGAAAACGCCAACAGGAAGTAAGATGCATACATGAAAAGGGGAAAAATTTCAGTAGTATCGATCTTAAGGTTCATGATAATACTACGTACAGATGAAATATTGTTCGTAGCTAACTTGAGGTATACACACCATATCCAATAAAAAATAATTATCAACCAAAATCTACTCTGTAAAACGTTGTGTGGGATCTTGCATAAAAATATTCGCGTTAACTTGAGAACCTTGAAGATCAAGAACTAAACACAGTTTCAAAATTTTCACAATAATTTCACAAATTTAATTCATAAAACTATTTTACGGTAGTACATTTTATGGTATATTTTTATTTAGTAGACTAGTCAAGTAGAAATGATATTCCATTTTGTGAATAACTTAAGAGAGTTATCTCGTTAAATTGAAAATGTATTAGTTTGAGTGTATTAGAGTCGAAAGTAACATTTTATTGAAATATGTCTACGGAAATATGTCCTATGATATGAAGATGGTATAATAAAATTGGTAAAAACCCTGAAAATTATTAATATAGCAATATTTTTTGTTCAAAAAAAGGTTTTTTCGTAATCCTTATGGATCTTAGATAAATTAGAAAAATGTGTTTTTTTTATAGTGTTTTTATGTGCAATAAGCAAACGCATGACTTACGAAAGTGTCAACATCAGAATCATATTTCTACAATCTCTAGTAAAATGACATCCGCACTTTCTTCATCTAATAATATTATGATAAGTTTAGGTATGAAGCATATACTTTTTAACAGGTCCGACTGAATATCTCTTAAATAAAAACGTTATGGAAAATAATGCGTATTTAATGTTTTTCAGTGTAGTTTAAAAAAAATTGCGGGTATATATTTGGGGCACTACAATTTGAAAATTTCAAATGCATCATTTTAGGGAATTTTTTTCGTTGAAATCTAGGTCCAATTTGAAATAAGCCAAAAAATTAAAAAGTTATAGTACAAAAATTAAAAAGATTCTTTTGTTGTTTTGATATTAATTTAAATAATATGCTTTAATGTCCTTTACAACTAGCTTTTGCCCGCGACTTCTCTCGCACAATATGTCGCCGATTCATCAATATTATATTATAAAGTGGTAACTTTCTTTTCAAAATTAAATGAACTCTTTATCAATATCTCAATTTTCTATTTTCCTTAGAATTACCGAGAATGGGAGGGGGTCTGATTAAATGAAGAGCAATTAAATTTGTCGTATTAAAAATGATTAAAAATGATTAATGGAATCGGAAACTTATATGCAATTTCTTAAATGTTTTTTCTTACAGGATAAACGGCAAAAACGCTAATCTTATCCGCACCTTATAGGGTAAATTTTCAAGACTATAAACTTTTATCTGTATAACTAAGAGAGTTGCAGTTTTTTGAAAATCAGAAATTGTTAGCGAAACTTATAATTTTCTTTTAAAAATGGATGTACGTAATTTCTTTTGGTTATATTTATATATCATGGTTAAGGTTCCGTCATTGAAATACAGTATACACGAAAGTTCCCTTTTATCCCTACATATTTACCATTTCAATTTAAGCTTCTGCAACTGAAACTAAGCGAGGCAAGGATGGGTAACTAGTTCCTAGATAAATCCATAAAGTCTCACATTTATCCCTTTATATATTCTATCCACATGTTAAAATACTTTCTTGACGTGCTGTCTGA
This sequence comes from Chrysopa pallens, assembly GCA_020423425.1. Taxonomy (NCBI): domain Eukaryota; kingdom Metazoa; phylum Arthropoda; class Insecta; order Neuroptera; family Chrysopidae; genus Chrysopa; species Chrysopa pallens. Next base: position 8,790,625 of record CM035593.1, on the reverse strand, counting down.
AATAAAGACTAACAGAAATTCAAAATTAAAACATCTATTTGAAGTGATTATTTAAATAATACTAAATGCAAAGAATTGATTATCACTATTCAAAAATGGTTTATTTTCAGGATTTATTATTCGTTAACAGAAGATCAATTGGTTAAGTTTTAACAGTGAAGATGGCATAATAAAATAAACAGTAAACAGTGAATGTAAACAATTAAAGAAATTAAGCATTATTAATAAAATCGGAAATAAATTCATTTAAAGTAATATCGAAACCAGAAAACATTTTTTGTAAGCTTCATACCACATAACATGGGCATTTTTCGTAGAGAAAATAGAATTAGTTTTAGTAGAGAAAATACTTTTAAATGAGGTAAGTATATGGGCAGATTTGACATTTTTAAAATGTAGGACTCGTAGCTTCATACTACATAACATGGACATTTTTTGACCAATTAAGAATTGGATGGAATCATTAGTTCTAGTAGAGAAAATTCTTTAAAATGAAGTGAGTATAGAGTCCCATTTGAATTTTTCAAAATGTAGAACTCCTACAGAGAGATCACCTAGTATACTTATCAAAAAATGTCATAAGTTTAAACTTTTCAGAAAAAAATTAAATACGTATTTTTTCTTTTGTTCGTAATAAAATAAACCGATGAAATTCAACTACGCTACTGATTAAATTTCATTAGATGTATGGCTTGTTTTAAAAAATGGGACGTGGGTCTAGAGACTTATTTTGAGATGATAAGCGGGAAAATTCAGTTAACTCGTTGCAGCTGTAAAATATTCAAGTAGCATCACTGAACGTATTTCATGGTTGTTTCACTAGCAGCATACAATTTTAGAACAGTATCAAGTTTTCGTTTTCATTTTAATAGTAATCAAAACCAATAAATGTGAAAATAAAAGAATTTCTAAATAATAGAAATATTAATTTAGCCGTAGAACTATAATGATGTGTCGAGTTGTAATATAAAACCATAAGATTGTTATTTTTTAAAGTATATGTTACTCGGTATCTATAATTATCTTAAAATAAAAAAATTTAAAAAAATTATTGTTTGAAATATATCAGCAATAATGAACATAATTTGCTTTGAAATTAATAACTACAAAAAGCAAAGACTTAATAATTGTATGAGAATATAATTTTTCGAACATAATATAATTATAAAAATATTATGGGAAATATTATGGGAAAAAGTAATTCATTCTATATAGTGCCCTGACGTTTGCCATGTATTTTGATACACACATTTTTTTAGTTTTACATTATAAGTTTAAACATAATATTTTTAATTTAAAGTTTCAGATTCAAAACATCATAAAGATTCCCTAGGGTCTCAAAAATTATCTTGAAAATTTGTGATCGAAATACATGGCCATGTTAATATTTATAAAATTTAAAACGACAGACGAGGGTTTAAAAATATAAATGTTTCTGTACATATAAAGTTTACATTTTTTATTTCTGTCGACAGTTAGTTCAAGTTATATGTAATTAAGTGAAAATTGCTGGAAAAAGTTTTACTACAAATTACAAATTCGGTATAACCGAAGAGGGGTTATTGACTATGCCAAAAAACGGGTTTAATCTGGTTCATACAACACTGCCACGAATTTATATAAAAAATAAAGTGCCACTGTTCTATAAATTGTGCGTCTGATGCCATCAAGGGCACAGCAAAAGTGGACTCATAATCATAAGGATAAATGTAGCTGAAAATATCCTTGATAGTAGATGAAAGCATCCTTGTATGGTAACATATTGATATCTTACTGTTACATTTGTATATAATTTATAGTCTTTAAATTATCGAAAAGCAATATAAAATAAACAATATCTTAGGGCGTATTATTTTAAACATAGAAAAATATTAACAAAAAAAAAAAAAAGAATTAATTATTTTATCAATATATTCTTTTTCTTATTTCATTCCCTTTTTTTAATACGTAACATTAATTTTATTGCGTATGGTTTGACAACCTTTGATACATAATCATCGAACTAATTTGCAAATTCATCATTTGAAAATAAATAATAGAAAGTAGTAAATTTGGAGTTTTTAAAAAAATTTTATAATTATTAATGATAACTCTAGAATTTTTCGAATAAATTACGATTTTTTGCCCCAATTTCCTAGATAAAATTATTTTGTATTTTTATAAATACGTATTTCGTATCATCAGTATGAATTAGCTATTTGTAATGATTCTCTGAGGAGACGTTACTTGTTGCTAATTTGGTGACGGTTTGCACAAACATGCAAAATACAACAAAATACAAAATAATTTGATCTATAAAAATTGGGACAAAAAAATCGAAATTTATTAGAAATTTATTCTCAAAAAAGTTTTAAAGATAGAAGAAAAAAATTAAAAAAACCACGAAAAAAATCAAACATATAGCTTAACGATATCAGAGTGTAGGTCTGGAAAAACCAACCACTCAATTTGTAAGACAATGTCACCTTCGATAATATAAATATTCATTAGACAATGGTGTGAAAATCAGCTTGATACCGATAAATACTCATATGTGAGTAATTTTAACATGTTGCGGATAGTGTGTTTGTCGGGCCAACAATTCAATTTGTATGCTAATTATTTTCCTGTGATTTCCCTCCATTAACTTAGAATATAACTGGAAAATAACGTGATGCTTATGGATTAACAAAAAAATCTGCCAAATCGAAATTTTTTACGATTCCTCAATAGTTTGGGTCTCGTCAAAACGTAGCTGAGTGCTTGTTTATCATCCCGATAAAACGCTCTAGGTACACGGGCCAAAAATTACCCTTTATTGAGTCGTAAATATTAAATATTTAAATAAAACTCTTTTTACCTTTACTCTCTCTCGATTTTTTCCATATTTCACATAAAATTGCCAAATATGCAAAACTAATAATTAACAACGGTATAAAATACATTGCAAATACACATGTCAAATTATATGCTGCTTCTTGTACCATTGAAGAGAAAAAACCAAACGTTACACATTGTTCGAATGATGGATGTTGTGGGTGCTTTTGTACACTAAATACAAAAATCTGTAACAAGTAAAATAATTATTTCGATTTGCTTCATGATTAAAAGTAGTACATAAAATTGAAAATGAATAATTACTACATGCTTCAGAATGTTCTCGTGCGTGCCCGTTTGAGATTATACAGAAATTCTATCGAAAGGTAGAATTTACAATCTACCTATTTGAGGGCCAATGTTCTACATCTGAATAACTGATATAATTTATATATATATATATCTTAATATATACAAATTACATGTCACGTTGTTTGTCCAGGATGAACTCCGAAACTACTGAACCAATTCTAACGTTTTTTCTTTTAAAATGAGTGCTGTGCTCCAACTTAAGAGATAGGATAGTTTATTTCGAAATTTGAGATTGCAATTTCATTTTATTGCGAATTAATTGTTTTTTATATGACAAAGAGATATAGTTCGATAGTATTTTAACAGATGGCAGTCTAAGTATAAGGTAGTCCAGTCAGTTGTCTGATTTAAGTAACTATCCAATAGATGGCGATCTATAAAAAAAAAGTACTTTTAAAAAACTAATTTTTATTACAGTGCCATTGTTGTACAATTATTCTTACTTTTTTCAATTTTTGGTGCTTTATTGTTTAGAACTCTCTTATCAAAATAAATATATGCAAGTATATATCATATCACATAGTTATATATATTACACTGTACTAGCTGATCCGGCAAACGTTGTATTGACATATCTTGACTACATAGTATAAAACAAAGTCGCTTTCTCTGTCCCTATATCCGTATGTATGCTTAAATCTTTAAAACTACGCAACGGATTTTGATGCGTTTTTTTTATAGATAGAGTGATTGAAGAGGAAGGTTTATATGTATAATAACATCCATTTAATAGTGGACAAATACTGTTATTTTTGAGGTTTCTAATGTGATGTCGTCAATAATCACATTTTTTCCGCTTACATTGCAAACGCAGACGAACCCTACGAGATTTATCAAAATAATGTACTAATTATTGTAAACATTGAAAAGGTCTATCGAAAGCTCCGCTATGGTATATGTATGTCTATCTCTTATGGATATTCCACAAATGTTAACATTTTTTTGATCGATTTACTATTTTACGACAACTACTGGCTAATTTTTGAAGTGTTTTATTTTTAATTATTAATTTAATATCTATATAAAAATAATCATCATTCGCTATAAAATTTCTATGATGCGGGGCTAAGGCCAAACACCGGCCTCTGGGTCAAAGGGCCGAGGACCCGGTACCTCTACAACAAATACCGTATATATATACGATGAATTTGTTAAAGATATTTGAAAGTTTGATTTGTATATGTTTTTAATTAAACGTACTATAGCAAACTAGAAGAGAAATGATCACGATTATTGATGTTGTAATAGTAACCTGAATAAAACCAATTCAATACAACCGTGGAAAAACTAAATAAAACTGTTTGTATCCTCTGTAGTTTGTATTGTTTCGTTATCAGCAATAAAACCCAATTCATTTGATTCTCAAGGGAATAAAATTAATCTACCTGCATTTTAAATCTAACTTCATTTTTTCTGTAGAAGATTTTGAGATACAGTTATCAGACATATTTTTGTACTAGTTACTTTTAAACTTTAAATCAATCGAGCTGTTTTTTTTTTTAAAAAATTTTTTGTTTAACAATGTTCACGTCGAGAAATATTTATAAAACCCATTCCTATTTTATAAAACTTTTTTTAACATCTATGGTGAATATACATTCAAAATTTGTAAACTGAGTGTGCCAGGTTTATACAACAGGTAAGTTTTGATTACTTTGGATTCAGTTCAGACACCCGTGACAAGCATTGTTACCTCATATAGTATGTAAATCATGTGTGGAATCTTTGAGATTATGGGCGAATCAGACCCCATTAAAGTATCAGAAGATGGTTGTTATTTTTGAGTGGTTGATATAAACGGGATTAATAAAACCTGTACTCCGGCGATGCGCCAATACTCAAACCTTCTTCATCTACATAAAATGATCACGAACAAGAATAGTAAAATCCTTCCTCAAGTGATGGAAGTGGGACGCCTGATTTTGACCCAGGAATTTTTTTTGAGCCCCAGCCCTGTAATCTGGAAGACTTCGTTGTATTAGTTAGAGATCTCTCTAAAAAATCATCGGATATTGTAGCTGCTCGATTAAAGCAAAGAAATCTTTTAACCTTAGAATCAAGAACATTGGCCTGATTTTACCACACTTCTAGTAACTTGGTTGTAGTTAGAGCTGATAGAAACATTCTGATTTCAAATCTGAAATCAGCACAACGAGAAAATATAATATTTCATGCAATAAAAATGCTGTTCCTTTGTGTATTGATCCTAAAATACAACTCTATAAACCTAAAATGAAAGTTTCAATAATCGTGTAAATTTTTGCATGGATTCGAAATTAGATAAACACAATAGCCTTTGTATAAACTACAGGACCGCGGGCCTTGTATCAGTACTGATTATTGATATACCACAGATTTATTATGAAGATGACCGTAATGAAGAATGTTATTTCGAACATGAGGATTAATTTTGCTTATACTTCGTTTTATAGTCTAAGTAAAAATATAAATTGAAGCAAAATTGTATGCGAGTATTTAAGACGTTAACAAACCGAATATTCTTCCACTGCCAATATATTTCTATTTTTTTCCCATATACTTTTGAAATAATTTTAATAATAGTAGAAGATAGAATGATAGTTTAGACTTAATTCTAACGCCATTTGACACAACACTTCGAATTAGTAAACTTGTGTATATACAAATTATTAGAATCGTGTGTACTCCAAAAGTCGAGGGTGATTAAAATTAAAGCGGAGCACTTCAGTATCAATTTTTAAAATAATGACATTAACAGAATGAACTAAATACGTAGTCAATACATCTATGAAGAGTTTATTATATAACAATGTGCAGGTATTATATCATTAATAATAAAATAGATTACATAATTTTATGAATTATTTTCATATTATTTATTTATGTATTATTAGCTGCTTATTGTATAAATGCACATATATTTCCATTATGGTTTTTAAAATAATGTATTATAATAAATAGTGGGTTTATTTGAATTAAAATTGTGGTGAACCAAAATATGCATATAATGTATTATAAATAGTTTTTGAAAAAAAATGTTTCCAACAAGAGGTTGTTGCTTTCTTCATTTTTGATATTTTATAGTGAAGGATTCTTGGGACCCAATTGATTGATTTTACCTATTGACGAATTTAAATTCACTTTTAATATCTATTATACGTCAAATTAATATTGCAGCTCCTTAAATCTTCTCGTTATTTAATTACCTAAATGACGGGCGGTCGAAATTGGTCTAATTAAATTGATTCTACGATCCCCTATATTAATTTACTATTAGTGCATTAAATATTTTCTAGCCTTATAATTTGATTGAGTTGAAGTTTGGATATTAAGACACAAAATTAATAAAGTTTTCAATTTTCCATTTGTTTACTTCTTCTTAAATTATTTTAGAAAAATTTTATTGAAAACGTTCGTAGGACCATAACAGCAAAAACTGCATATGCATTGTCCATTAGAAAACATGTAATTTTCTTTTTTTAAAATTTTCGTTTTTTGAATTATTCTTTTTGTATAAATTTTATTTAAGCTATTATGAACATGTAAAATAAACATTAAAATTAGGCCAGCCATTCTGAAGTTTTGTATTTAGCAATGAGCTTTTTATATTTATATACTATAGGTAGATGTAAAAAAAAAAACAACTAACCTGTGGTAAAGCATACAACAATGATACAGTCCAGGCAATACTTAACATTATTTTTCCACGCCTTCTAGCGTCACTAACACGTAATGGATGTAATACTGCAAAATATCTATCAATTGAAATGCATACCAGTACATTACTACTTAAATATAAACCAAATGCACGTAAAAATACAAATATTTTACAGGCTACATTGCCAGCCATCCATTGTACGGTGATACGCCATCCAATCTAGAACAAAAGAAATAATACAGGTTAATAAATTTCTATATATACCTATCTATTTATTGATAAACATGAACACATACTATATTATGATACTTCAACTCATTCACTCTTCAAAAAAGTTGAAACTTTGATGAAAAATTACAATGTGTGATTGTAAAGTATTCGTTTCTAAAGTTTGAATTAGGCTCTTAGAAAACAATTTTATGATAATTGTTGTTAAAAGATTATGTTTCAGTTTTATATCGAAACAATTTTTTTTTTTTCGATTATATCAAATTTAAAAAAAAAAGGTTTAGATTCAGGATGGAGCACATTTTCCGATATTTCCCAGGCCAAACTTTAACATTTGAACGTAAGACGTTGATAATTTCTGTGTTTTGAAAGTGTAAAATCATAGATGGCATCCACATACGATATCATCAATGTTGTGTATTACCATATTTTGATGACGTCATATTTGGACTCCCATCCATAATGTTATACTTACGAAACACATAAATAAGAAAATCATCGAAACACTGAAATTATTTCAACCTTATGATGTTTTTTTTTTTTTTTTCTTTTTTCTGGCTTTAGCTATTTTCAGCTATATAGCCATTAACCAAAGTGGATTATTATTATTCAACAACAGTACACAGTAATGCTAGGTGGTCACCCATCCAAATACAGATTGTGACTGCTGTTGCTTAACTTGTATTAGTTGGTCTAAGCATGTCATTACGTTACGTCAGTCCGGGGTCACCTTATGATGTTATGCCGTGTTTTTAGTTTTATGATTTGATCACTTAGAAAGTATCCATAATTAATTTTAAAACAATTTTGACAAATTTTTTGCATATAATATCAATATTGTTTATTTTAAAATTCATTAAAAAAAAAAAGAATAATTTTTCTTTCAAAAGCTCAATTATGCAGTAAATCAGGTGTATAACGGATTTGAATACAGCACACGTCTCGTACATATTTCATCTAAAAACTCATTTTAATAATTGTCTATGGGTATTTAATTCAACGGAATTTAAATGAGAAAAAATAAATATATGCTACAAAAATAAATGAAAGTATATTATTTTTAGTTTAATTTAAATTTTACATACTTTTTTTCGAATATTTAAAAAAAAATTTTGGTTTCTTTTATTTTGTATGGGTACTTGAATTGAATTTAAAATGAATTAAATTTATGTATATACTTTATCTTTGCTATAGGATATTCAAGGATATTCAACAAAACTGACTACCGGTAAAAATAAGAACTCTGCATAATTACAAAACAATTGTACACCATAGACAGACAATTTATTATAGATGGAGTGTTTCATCATCACATAATCTCATTATTGAGGTTATGTGAAAAAAGTGTAAATACAAAAGTTGTAGATCTTTTTTATTACCTACGAGTATGCTGTTTAATTTTTTTCCGGAGGATTTGAAGTTTTGCCGGAAATCGAGATAAACCGGGTTATACCCTTAACATATCAGCCCTTCCACTTCCCGACACTTTTGCTTTAATTTTTGTTATATTTTTCGTTTACAATGTGTTTCATCATACTATAATTTTTTTTGTGTTTCATAAATTATCGACCTTGGTCAAATAATAGGTAGATATATTAAAATAATCATACTTTTGGAAATAATCAGCTGAGCGTAAGTATGAGTGATTTATATATTTTTTACTATGACACTTCTTATCTTCTATATTTCGAAATGTTGGTGTGTGTCTCCTTTAGAACCAGTCGTGTTTCAATTTCACTGGCATATTATGAGCTTTTGCCTGTAATGTTTTTTTTTTTTGTTTTTTTTTTTTTGAACTTCGAGTTAATGATGGTTTTATAAAGTTTATACCTAGAAAAGACTTATTTATTAGATGAAAAAAGATTAACGGTCTGAGAGAGTACTTAAATCAAGACACCCACTAATAATAACAGAACATAGACAGGTATATAAAATAAGTAGACTACTTTGCAGTCCGTTTGTTTGTATATATCTACCTATCGTGTTTGTCTATGATATATTGACTGTATCTATCAATCAATCTAATCTATTTATTTATCTGTCTATGTTTGTCTTGCTGTAACATTGAAATGCGTTGCCCCTTAATGAAACTATGTAGACGTATATGAATAAAATTAGGACTTCATGATTTTAATATTTATTACAATGAATATTAAAATTAATTTTTGTTAGAATTGGACATTCTAGTTAGTATGACACATCAATACTCCCGAATTCCTCTTTCCAAATGCCGTACATGCGCAACACACCTCACAATTAAGCATATTGTTACATATTGTGTAAAATACAACCCGCAACGACGAACCTCGCCAATTTTTAGTAACGCTCTTGCTGATAACCCGGTGATCACCCAAATATTACTTCAATTTTTTAAAAATATCCAAATTATAAGTAAGTTATGAAAAAATTGAGTGCCTTGAAGTGTAAAGAGAATCAATTTTCGATAAGACAACCTTGTATGTACAAACTTAAATTATCTTGTCCATCTAACGAATAATTTTTCAAACTTAAGAAAGGTGAAAAGGTGCATGACTTTATTGTTGCGCTTCTATGTACTAATAATAATAATAATAATAATTTTTGTTGCAAGAGCTGGCAGAATGGGTGTACCACGGAATGGGTTGACGTTATAAATAACTGCGATAACTGAGGTGTCAATGCTTAATATATCGAATCAATTTCCAATAAACATAAAAAAAAAATAATTCTATAAAAAAGAATGACAAAGGAAAATTGCTAAACATCATAGAGAATACTAATTAAATTTAAATATTATTGCTACAAGACTATATCAGCTTTGTGTCTAACAGTTTACACACGTATGTATATTTGCGAATCTTGTATTGTTTTTTATGGTAATTTATATAGATATGTACGAAAGTCGGCTATCAATATATTAAACATTATCAATTTAGTTAATATGTGTCATTTGTCGGTTTCCTTGACCTTTTTTTGGTTAGGAGTACCATCAAAAACCTAGCAGTAGACGATGTGAGACGTTCATCACCCATATGCTTACCGAATAGACATTATTTTTTTATCAAATAACTTAATAAAAATATAACCAAGTGATTGCTTAAAAAATGTTTTCGTTCGATGTTTAATCTATAATAAAATTATAAGGTTAAGGAGTTCGATTGCCAATTTTTGGAAAACGGCCCATCAGTTTTAAAATATAATTTTTTAATTTTATAGCTTATTTATTATGGAAGTATATAAGGTATCTCTCCGTTGCATATATTCTTTAGCTCCAATTTATTAAATTCCTTGCAAACATTCTTTATAAACAATGTTTCACAAGCAACCTTTTACTATCATGTTTGCAATAACATTATCTTTGTTGAGATATTTATGGGGTATATTTTTGTCATTTTTTTTGATAAAAACAACCACAGCGCGACACGTATTTTCATAAGCTATAAAGAAATTTCATATCGTATTGATGGTTCTCCAAAGATTGTCGCTCAAAAGGACCAAACTCTGAGTCACCAAAAAAGATATCAAAATTATATGAGAAACGAAAAAAATCCATAAGTGAAAAAGCTACATATATTGCATGCTAAAATAACTCTACAGGAAAACAAAGCATTTTTCGAAACAATATTTCGAGTTCAATAATGTTTATTTCCCTCGATTTACATTACATTATAATCTAAAATTTATTCTCCATTTAAAAATAAGGGAGGGATCCTAAAATAATTGGTCTAGCAATTATCGTATCCTTAATACTTAAGATTTTCTAGACACAATTCCATTGATAGTATGCTCTTTTATTTCACAAAGTATTTCAAGATCCAACTTTAAAATTTTTATAAAAATAGAGTCTTATAAAAATAAAATATTATTTTAATACTTATATACTTATATTATAAAAATTTCTATATTAATAAAAATAAAATAAAATAACAAAAAAATTTAATTCCACCTTCATATACAGGCTTTGTAGAAAATATAAAATGAGAGACGTTAATAAATTCTTGAACCATGATATAGTTTTAAAACATTGATTTGTAACAATATTTTCTTTTCATAGAATTAATTAAGAGTATATATAAATATTATTAAAATACGTTTTAGTTGAATCAGTAAGGAATTGAAAGTTGTTTTTTTATAATAAAATAATATGATAATGGATAAGATCCTGATTAAATTATTATGTTGTAGGAATCTGCAAAATGATCAGTAAGACTTAATCACAAAGAAACTGTCGATTTTGAGCTTATAAGAGATTCATCAAATCCTTTCTTATTTATTTTATTTACAAGCGATTTTAATAGCTTCCTACAAAACAAAACAGTGAATGGCATTAGAAAAACAATAAAACTATATGCTATATACTTTATGCAGATGATACTTTATGCGTATTTGTAGAAAAAAAAACCCAAGATCTGCAATACATTCTGACCATGTTCAATAAATAGTGACTGTTGTTAAAATAATCATAAAATAAATATAGAAAAGACCAAAGTAGTAGTTTTCAAAAGGACAGGAAAGAAACTGAAAACCTACTTTCATATTGAAGGAAAACCAATAGAAATAGTTAAAGGGATAGTTCAATTATCTTCGAACTCTTTTCTCTAGTTCAGGGCTAGATCTACAAACATCCGATTTTTTTACAATAAAAGGAAAATATGGCCATATGTAGAGTAAGAGTAGATACTAGTCCAGCCAGCGGAGTAGACTCTAATTTTTAATTAAGATAATTGAGTCATTATGATGCACTGCTACCGTAAAATCACACTGGCAGATTAATGTGAAAAATAACTTTTAATAATATAATGTTACAATTTAATGGGATGGTAAATTGAATAATATTCGATATAATCGTACAAACTACACTAGTGTACTCTGCAGAAACATGGTCTTTAAGATACTTAAGACATGCTAGACAAAGTACAAGCAAATTCTTCAAGTCTATTTTATGCAATCCTCGTATAACATTTCAGAATGTTATTAGAACTGAAATTGATAGTAGTTTCCTGATTATACGTGATGCAAGATTAATTTACTCTGGTGAACGAGAGTATTGGAATAGCTGGAAGATCTACTTATCAAACAATGATCATTTACTTTTACCAGAAGCTTCAACGTAAAACACGTTAAATTATAATTGGGCATATCAGTTGAAATATTTGCTTACGGATCTGGGATTCACGCTATTTTGGGCACAAATAATCGAATATTATGCTATTTAAAATTTCATCATACGATCAAAGTAGACTTAAATTCAACTTATAACATAACTTAAAAGTACTTTTTAATAGGCATCAATTGAAGCTATTTAACGTATAGTAAGTCAACAAGAGTAATATCTCCATTACGATTAATAAGTGAAATTTTCATAACATTTATAATTAATGAATTTACGATTTTTATATTTTTAATGTTTGAAAGGATAAATGTACACATACATACATATGAAATAATCAAAGTGTTAAAATACAGCAATCAATCAACTACTGATATGCAGATGAATACACGATGATTTTAGACAAAATGAAAATGTCAAATTGTAATCATATAAAAACGAAGACAAATACTGTGTAGAAAATTCAATTTTAGTTTTTGAAATTCGATGTCGATATTATTTTAAAGGATAGCAGCCTTAGAATACCATTGAACACTTCGTGCACATTTATTATAAATGTATATTAACTTTAATAAAAGTATATAAAAAGCAAAACAAAAATAATTATAACTAAGATAATTAATAATTAAGGTAACAGTTAACAATGCAAAATGTTAAAATGATCGACGTTTTGCTAATTATCGATATTATTGATGTTTATAATTGTTTATTCATATCTTGGTGGCAGCGTGGGACAAAAAAGCTGAAAGTGATTTTATAAATACGCATACTAACATTTTGTTAGTGTTTGCAGTATTTCTTACAGTATTATGTGTGTTTCTAATTATAATTATTTGAATTTTTCTTCCTTATTTGAATGTTACCTGGTTAAGAGAGAGTTCAAGGGACCATGATTTTATTCTCGCTTGTCAAGGTTTCTCACTAATGCAAGTTTCTAGCTTATAGAGGTATAGAAGAGGTTTGTCTCACTTACAGAGGTTTATTCAAAATATTTAGTTGTAAACATGATAAAGAATAATTTATAAGAGTGATTACGAAGTGATTACTGAAATACATAAATACAAAGAAGCAAGTAACAGGTAAATTTTATTTAAAAAAATTAGTCGTTGCAAATGATACTTATGAACTAAAGTTAGCATGATAAATAAGATAATACAGTTTAATATTATTTCTTTGAATTACAAGAAAACAACATAGTTCCTAATTCCTGAAAAAAAAGAATGAGTCATACATAGGAAAATTGTCGCTTATAGAGGTAAATACAAAAGAGGCTCTCAGTTATAGAGGTCAGAATGGGAAAAACGACTGTGACTTAAAGAGGTTTTTGTTTCTCACATATAGAGGTTTTTGAGGTGTCAAAGCTCGGGATCTGAGAATTATTTCCACTTATAGAGTTTTCTCGCTTACCCAGTTCTCTCTTACTCAGGTTTGACTATATTTGAATTTTTCTTCCTTATTTGAATTTTCCCAGAGAAATGTTTCAAATAAAAGTTTTAAAGTATAATATGTTCCATAAACATACTATAAAGATGAAGAAAATCTTTGGGGGCATTTTTTTTATTCATGGGGATCTGTAAGCATGTATCTTCGCTGAGAACTCCATATCGAAATTTTACAGGATTGCGATAATTCCTTTTATTACCACACTAAACCGGAAAATCAAGGTTTTCGGATTTTATTCAAATTTAAATATGTTAATCACTATCATCAAAAGTGAAACTTTTATTTTGAGAACCAATTTTCTGTTCATAAATGTGTATTTTTGAACATTTTCCAAATAAAATTTATCATTTTCATTTTCCAAATGAATTGTCGGAACAAATTGTACCATAGCTAATTTTTTTCGCCAAGTATCTACTATTTATCTTAATTCTAAAGTATAAAAAATCTTGATGCATGAAATATTTCCTACGAGATTTCATTATTCCAGTTAGAATTCAGAATAAATTAGTAATTTCAAAGCTTCCTACTCATGCTGCTTTTATACCAAAATTGATTTGTTAGCCTCAAATTTATTAATTTAGTAATCAATAAATATATTTATCTGCTAATCTATTTTATGTTTTATGCAACTATATCAACTACATTATAATCGCTATAAACTCAAAATTTGCATTTAAATAATTCGTCTAAAACACGTTTTTCGGCTATTTTGGGTGCTCTTTCCAGGTTCTAAAAAAACACTTGTAAAAATAGACGATTTTTTATTGCTTTACCTTATAAGGAAAATGGGCATGGAAAATAACAAATTTACTTTTTTTTTTTTAATTTTTGATTGAACATCGAATGCCAAAAAAAAACCCCATCTCTTTATATAATGCCAAACATATTTAATTGCCTATAATTTAATAATAAAAATTTTTTCTTTAATCCATTTAAGAGAAAGTTTTTCTCCAGTTTCTCCCAAAAAGTACTCATACATAGACTTAGTTTTATGTGTTTTCTGATGGTCTAAGGATGGCGACACTGAATCCTTATTTAGACTAGAATAGAAGCCTTAAAAAATGATTAAAAGAAGAAGAAAATTATAGTAGGATAAAACCCATTGGAAACGCAAGATAATATGATAAAAAAGGAAGGAAAAATAAATTACGGGCTATCTGAGTTCGGGAAGTCAAAAGGGATCAGTTTTTAAATGTAAAACACGGTTTATGTCGATTTCTGGGAAAACTACAAATCCCAAATGGCAAAGTTGTAGGTAACACAAAGATCTACAACTTTCTTATTTACACTTTTTCACATAACCTCAAAATTTTTCGATTAAAAATAAGGGTGCTTTTTCGATATTTATTCAAAATAAAATGAAAAAATAAATGTTTTAAATCAAAAAAATTATAGTTTATTTGGAACATAAAAAGTCACTAAATTTCGGAGAAAACAAATAAAAAACCAAAACTTGGTTATTTCAATTTTTCACATAAATTTTGAGATTATGTGAAAAAAGTGTTCACACAAAACCTGTAGATATTTTTATTACCTAGAACTTTGCCATTTAGGACTTGAAGTTTTGCCGGAAATTCAGATAAACCGCATTTTACCCTTAAACATTCACACCCCCCCCCTTACTTCCCGAACTCAGATTGCCCGTAATTTATTTTTCCTTTTATTTTCATCGTATTATCTTCCGTTTCCAATTAGTTTCATTCTACTGTAATTTTTTTTTGTTTTCAAAAATTATCTACCCTAGTATAATAATTCTGTTTTTTTTATATCACCTAAAAATTGGTTGCACCAAATTGCTTCATTTCTCTATCATAACCATTTCAAGATGGACTATTTCTGTTAGTGTAATAACTTCTTCTTATTACTTTTTATGCACAGAATATGAACAATTATATTTTAGGAAGAGTAAGCATTTTAGAAATGAATCATCCTTACTCCGTATGTTACTTCGTCTTTATAATGCTCAAATTCTATCCCATTTTTATTTATTATCTACCAATTAACAATTACAGAATTAACATACCCAAATAATGAATATTATACACTTACGTACTCATCAAAATATTATTGCAGTTGTTTTTAATGTGTACTTTAAAATTGAATATTTTATTATGTATAATTAATCACAAGCTGATTAAACACAATGACAGCAACAATAATGATTGTTGCCATAAAATTCATAAACAATTCATTATGGTATTCAATAATATAAATCAAAATTGACAAAGATCTTTAATTTTACAATAAAAAAAGGAAATAATCTGTATAAAAACTATCCTATTCTTTAACTTGGAAAACAAATCACATATTAAAAAATAACACGGTAGAATTAGTAGTTTCAGAGTTCATCATTAATTGTTAAATACAAATAAAATTTAAATTTATTTTATTATCAGTCCAACTAGTCTTAACTTTGAAGAAGCCTGCAAAAGATATTTAAAAACTTACATTCCACTGGTAATGACACACATACACACACGAATTCACCTACAAACACACACAAGCAATGGCCTATTTTAAAAAGAAAATTTAATTTATTAAACAAAATGTGAACTTCTTTATTATATTTAATAGCACAAGTGAATTGTTGCATTTTGCGTGAGATTATGATATTCTATAACCTAAATATTTGTAAGAACTTGTTGTATTAACACATTATATCAGTTTAACAGAAACTTCTATTTCTGTAGAAGTGACATTTGTATTTTTAAAGATAGAACGTCTATTACATTACGCTGTTTAATTGAGAGATGGATTGAAACGTTACTTATCTGCTGGGCATTTCCCGGTCTTATTTAAGTTCTATTCAACAACATCCGTCTTTATTATATATTTTAAAAAATATATAAAATCAAAATGCTTTTTCAATACCAAAATAATATTTTGGATCATTATTCAAAGTATACACTTGCTTCTATAAGGGATCCATCATCTCAACGTTTTCGTCAACGTGTTAACGTTATCCATATACTATAAATTTATCGACAACACGCTGACGAAAAAAATAACTAAACAAGTCTTATAAAACGAAAAAAATAACTAAACAAGTCGTATAAAAAGATTAATACAATTACTCGATGAATGAGATTCTATTTTATTCTTGTTTTGGGTGCAATGGTATGTCTTATGTATGTTCACACAAATAAATTTTTGTGTGGGTTTTGTGTATTGATGTTATTATTGTGTATTATTATGTATTATGTACTAAAAATATAATGAATAGCGGATTCTGAAAAACAACACATTTAGTTAGCTATTGGAGTCTAATATCTATATTCTATGTTATATTATAAAGTGGTAACTTTTGTTTCAAAATCAATGTTGGGCAGAAACTTCTTATAGTAGGACCTTGAAATTTTAGATACATGATGTTCTCAAAACTTCATTGGGTGATAAGATTTTTAAAAATTTTCACTATCAAGGAGTGAGGGGAATGTTTTTCAAGTACTGCTTCATTTCTCGGTATATAGTTGGCGTACAGCATTCAAAATCACACAATATATTCTTGTTTAAAATCAAGACTCACGTTCTTCTTAATTTTATTTTCCATTTTCCTGAGCAGCGCGGGAGGGGATCGTTTTTCACAAAATATCAGACTTTCCTTCAATATCTAGAGATCTATATTGCCTAACACCTTCAAATTTAATTCATAAAATCCTAACAAAAATTAAGCGGACACGTGGTTCTTAATTTCTTAAAATTCAATTTTCCTGAGTAGTACGGTAAGAGATCATCTTTTGTACACAATATTAAACTTTTAATCTGGATATCAACATAACTTCAGAACATTCAAATTAAAAACTTATAACCCTCATAAAAATTAGTGTTTCCCTGCTTCTCGATTTTCCATTTGCCTGAACCTTCTGGAAGGGTAACGTTTTTCGCACATCACCATATTTTCTATTAATATCCCGAGAACTATATAGCCTTTTCTTCAAATTAAAGACTAATAACCATCATAAAAATAAAACAAACCCGTGTAAATCAATTTCTCAATTTGCCATTTTCCTTATGCTGTTACAGTTTTTCCTATTCCTATTATGAGGGGGTTTCTGAATAACGGAATGACAATTAAATATTTTTACGCATGATAGAGACATGCGATCTTTTGTATAAGATTTGAAATGTTTAAGGAAATAAATAAAAGGATCAATTTATAGGTTATTTAATTCCAGACCCATTTTTCCTATAGGATAACGCGGCAAAAATAACAATTTTTTTTTGCAAGTTACAGAAAGATCAATGAGAAATGGTTCTATCAATCGAGAATGCTTTTTAGAATAATCTTATTTCCCTCTCTGTATGAGAAAATCCAAAAAATATAAAGTTTGTTTTTCTTTTAAGCTAGGATAATGGACGAATTGATAAAATGGGAAATTGAGGAAGTTCCTGTTGTTTTTATTTGATGTGAAATGGTTCGATAAAATGAGAAATTGGTTGTATTTTTTAATCTTCTGCATTTCATATTAGAAAAACTTGGCTTTTATTAACACCTCTTCCTACTAAAGTAAAGTGTAAAAATATCATCTTATAATATATATTATAAAGTTCTAACAAATTATTTGAAAAAATAAAATGTTTTCAATGCTTTCAAGTATGAAATAAGCTCTTCTTGTTTGTTTATATTCGTGATAGACTAGAAAACTTTTAAAGAAAAATTTTAAAATTGTTAAGGAAAGTTTTTTTTTTAATAGATGTATGGATATACAAAAATAATACGTAATGTTTTTTTACGATTTCTTTGGTTTTAATTATTCATCTTATTACAGGTTACGTCACTAAAATATAATATAATCGAAACAAATATCTGCACTGGGCCAGTAGCCGATCAAACAGCACCCTTTCTTCACATGCTTGTGATCCAGAAATATTAACCATTTCAATTTAAGCATCTGAAATTTTCATTAAAAATTCATTTGCTATTATTATTGTTAATAATAATAGCAATAGTGTGTGGGTAGTTACATATTGGTTTCTCTAACAGGAAATGCAGAAAACCAATAAAGCTCAATTTTAACACAAAAGTGCTGAAAAATACTGTGTATGCAGAATTTTTATATTTAAAATATTAAAAAGATTCTTTTTAATGTTGATATACAAAAACTAGAAGTATGACGAAGCGAAACGAGAACGGATTACTAGTTGTATGAAAAGAATACGTTATTTTAAATACTTTGTAAAAATTATGTGTATATTTTTTGAATAATTCTTAAAAGAATAATTTTATTATAATAGCATGTACACTACTTGTATGCAATAAATAGGTAATTAATAATATAATTTATTTTGAATTTAGTATGATTTTTCATTACAAAATGCTATATAATATGTAAAATCTCAAACCTGCGATTATTTTTATATCTATATATTATACCTTTGCGATTATATTTACATTATAGTTTTATTGGTCCTTCAAATAAATAAATAAAATTTTCTTGAATCTTGCCTAAAATACCAGTTACATCGGAACAGAATGCATTTTATGGACTGCAAACTATTTGAAAAATTTAATGTACATAAATAATTACGGAATTAAAGCTATAATTTTATATTTAGATAAGACATAGTGTATAATATAATATTCTTCGGAAGATAATTCGTATATTATTCGCAGCTTCTGTATTACGTATTTTTCAATTAGATTATTTTCAAGAATCTTATTGTGACAAAACCGATTGAAACGTGTTTTTTCAATTTGTTGACAAAATTTTCGTTGATTGTGTATGGGTTAAGTAATTTAGTCCATAAATTTTTTTTTTAAACAAAATAATTAATAAAAAATTTATATAAAAATTAACTGTGTAAATTACGTTTTTAGAATACAAACTGATATTAATACATTTGAACCTCTCTATTCATCATCTTATATAATCTTAATCCGAAAGTTTCAGAAACCGTTATTGCTATTTCATACTTAGATATTATACTATCATACTTATTTTTAGAACCATCTAGAATGAATTATTGAATTGAGATAAACATACAATTTATCTACTGGTTTATAATAAATTATAGTGATATTTTAATAAAATAAATTTAGCCAGCTCTGGTGTTAGCAACATAATATAATTTCAAAGAAATCAATTGAAGTGTATCACTTCTATCAATTCTCCTACATTAAAACCAAATTGAACTGGAAGAGAATTTTTGAAAAGTGAACTTCTGAGTTGGTGCGCAACGCGAATGAATACTGAAAATAATATAACGTTTGAATAAAATGTGTATTATCTCTACGTACCAAATATAAACTATGTATGATATTAATATTTTAGGATTTATCAATGTTAAAACAAAATTTCTATATAATTAACATTTGAATAAATTTTCTATTAACATTATTTAAAAATTAATTTCACTTGTCGACGAAAAGCAGCTTTATTGTAGTAATAATAAATTTATGTATTCTTTGAATTATACAATATTATAACAGAATATATATTTTGAGGAAACAATCTACCGAATGTGTCACATAGCAAATCTGGTTTACAAATTTGTTCTTTTTTTTTTGATTGTCAAACTGAATATTTTCATTTTAATAAATATATTAAAAAATTAATGTGAGCAATTCTTACCTTCTTTTATAATATAATATATAATAGGATTGCGATCCGTTAATAAATGATAAATAAATAAATAAATAAATAAATAAATAAATAAATAAATATATATATATATATGCTTATATCGTCGGCCATGGATATCGCTTCTTACGCTCGCCCAATGATTAGCGTATGATGCTGTGTGTGTAGTGGCTAGCCTTCCGCCAATCGACATTTTGGCAAACGACCGACAGAGAAACTATCAACGAAGGCAGAGTGACACTGACGACACAAGGACACTCGCATCAGAAGAAAGCTGCATACTCGAGATGTGGCAAAGACGCTGGGAATCATCATCAAACGGAAGATGGGCGTATCGCCTGATTCCAGACATTGCGACCTGGTTCAACGGAGAACAGTGAGAAGTGGACTTCTATGTCACACAGTTGCTGACCGGACATGGCAACTTCCAAGCCTGCCTCTGCAGATTCGGTTTGAATTTCGAGCCAGTATGTCCAAGTAGCCCACACGTAGAGGAAACGGAGAAGCACATTTCTTTCCCGTGTCCCCGTTTTGCTGCAGAGAGAGCGGAAGTAAATGCTGTTCTCCATTGCCATGGTACGCCAGAAAACCTCGTCTGTTTGATGGTCCGCTTTGAGGAAATTTGGAAAGCAGTGGTCTATGCAGCGGTCCACAGAGACAATAATTGAATAGGTAATAGTTAGCCAGTCCTTTAGTTAAGATTTTAGGGTTTAGCGGGTATGTTCTATACATCTTTTGGTCCGAGCTACGAAGCGTGCCGAAAGTCCCCTGGGAAGGTGACTTCCCGGCCAGTGCAGTTTTATGCATTTTCCCTTCTTGATAATATATATATATATATATATATATATATATATATATATATATATATATATATATATATATATATATATATATATATATATATATATATATATATATACTTATTTATTTGAAACTTTAAGATAGATTTGCAAAATACCTTCAACGTTCTAGATTGCATGAAACTAAAAGAGCTTTTCTCGGAGGTGGTTTTCCAGTTGCGTTCAAAGAATTATTTTTTTGGAATTTTCCTCTAAACCATCTTTTAAGCATGTTATAATAGTAGTTTTTGGGGATTTTTATTTTTTAAGCAAGACTCAGATGAAATTTTCAAATTATCTCTGAAAGAAGAAAGTTTGAAATAAATAAGATGGATGTGGAGGGTGCTTCCTGGAAGTATGAACATGATGGTCTTCGGAGGTACTCTCACGGGTGATTTGTCGTTGGTTGATTTGTTTTGATTTGCTACGTAGCCACTTAAAATAATATAATTACTTACATTTTATAAAAATTGGAAGGGATCTTAAAAAAGTTGGAACAAAAATATTGATCCGACATCATCCAGATACATAATATTTAAGTTGTTCGCAACACAAATCCATCGACAGAATACGGTCGTTCAATTTTAAATAAACAAGTACTACTTCATATCCTTATAGATATACATTTATAAAATGTTTGTTTGTATGAATCTGAAGCCTCAAGACGTTTATCGTCATAACATTCATATATTCTTTGAATATTAACTCGCGTATAGAAAGGTTTTGTTTTCAGCTTAAAAGTGGATATATCAAATTTTAAAATATGCTAGCTTTGTTGAGATGCTTTTAATGTTTCTCTAACATTATTACAGGGTAATTTCGCATTGCAAGACTCTGACGAACTAAGTTTTTTTTTAAATATTATAAACCGTATTCATGTAAAATTTTATTCGTCAGATTATGAGTGGGTCATACGAAAATAGTCCACAGTTAATTAATGAATAAAATCAAAACGTCTAAATGTCAAGCCACAAAAGCGGTCCGCGGTATGTTAAAAAAATGCACTCAATATATATAATTTTTAATAAAATATTAAATTGCTATACCAACGCCAACGTATGACTTACGCTGCCTAAATGTTAGGCAACTTGACCGTTTATGCTGAACATAACCTGAAATTTATTTTTATAAAAACTGTCCAATGATATCACGATCAAAGATTTAACGTAATAAATGTTATATAATATCCCAAAAATGTTACATGCGTTATGATAGGGTAGGGCCGTGGGAAAAACACGTTACGTAATATTTGAACGTTGCCTTAAAGCAATAGATAAAACAACAAACATTAATTTCTATCATATATTTTATTTATATAGTAAGAAACTATGCGCACATTTAGTAATGATTTATTTAATAACGTTGTAAGTATTAATACGTTGTAAGTATGTTCATCGTAATCTTGAACGAATGACTTTACGAAAGAGATGTTAAAAGGGTTGTTTAAATTAAATAATTAAATAAAAACAAATAAATAACAGTTTTATAATTATTAGAACTAATACATTTTAGTTTATTAAACAACACACAATTTAATTAAACATCACTTTACTAAATTATAGAGCACACTGATTACTGTTAAGTAAACATACAAGTGAGGGTGATCATTCACTAGAATGCCCAGTAGACCAACCTCTCACTGCGAGTGAAACATTGATTATAACAACAAAATAATTGTAGACTATAAAAAAAAAAAAAATTCTTCTCTGAGCACTCGCTGCTCGCTCGATTTTTCCAACTAGTAGAAAGTGTTAACTATTTTATGCATTCCACAGTCAACTATTGCATTTTAAATTTGCGACAGCTAAATTTTGCACTTTTAAAATTTAGTAGAAAAAAATATTTAAAGACGTGAATAAAATTTTTACAAAATATAGAAATTGGATTTAATCATAACTCAAAAATTTCAAATTACAAGAATCGAGGTCTTATAATAGATTTTTTTTAAAGAATGGGTATGAATAAAAGCATTGCTATTAAACCTGGATGATATCAGCAAATACTATAATAATATAATAAATATCAAACTAATGTGTCCGCTCATGCACATTTATAGTTTCAAAATTTGTGAAATCAGGGAAAATCTGGAAACTCATCAGATAAATGAAATTATTATAAAAAAAAAAAAATTACGATATTTGAACAAGTTTATAAAGAATTTGGTTTCTCGTATATTCTATATTGAACATACTAAGAATATGATTTTATTACATTTGAAATATTACAAAATTTCTTGGAAAAAGTTATTTCATATTAGATAGCACTACATAATAATGATAAAATCATGTTAATAGAACTTGACATTTAATATATAACATTTTTACCTAATAAAAAATGTTTTGAATAAAGTATAACTTTGATTATGAAAACATGTTTTGAAGAAAATTTGTTTACTTTGAAGAAACTAACATTTTTTGTCTCTTATGATTTAAAAGTTGGATGATCATGGATCCATTGGTCACAATTTTCTCACCACGTTCTTAAACTCACCTTTAAAGGTCTAGGGTACGAGTTATCTTGATAACTGACAGGCGGGCGGAGCGGTAGGACAGCGAAACGAACTAATTAGATGTTTCTATGAATATCCATTTCAAGAGTTTCTTAATGATTTCAAAATTTTCTCGCATTATAATTTTTTGATTAAATTGAATATACTCCTAATATATTTCAAGTATGTTGAGTATAAAAATGACTTTATATTTAAGCGTATCGTTTAGATATGTAAATCTTCTGCAGTGTAAACAAGAGCACTTATCTAAATATGATGTATTTGATGTCTACTTGAATATTCCAATTAAGAGACGTTGAAACACAATACTAAACTACACTCCTTAATGTAAAATCTTTCAATTTTCATGCACTTATGACTCAAAAAATACTTTTCCAAATGTTTTAATCGATCCGTAAAAACATAACTTCCGTTTTCTGTTAAGGCTAAAAAAAACTTAAAAATAAGGCACAAAATACAGATTCGTATGAATAATAAAATTATTTCATTATTATTCATAGCTTTTTAACAATTTTAATAACTTTATTACATAATAAAAGTGGCAGTAAGTAATTATACAGTAATTTTTATTTCCAATGTATTTATAGGTCAGTTATAATGGGCTGTTTCGTAACATTTAAAAAAAAACAAAAACGTTTGTATGAAATAAATTTATTTCCGAAATTTAGAGCTAATCTAAAAATTTTTACATGAAAAATCATATTCATAGTAATTGGTCGAAGTGATAAACGTATTTTTATATGCAGAAAGACAAATTCATGTCTCTCGAAAATTGGGTGAAATTTTAACCCATCACATTGTTAAAAAAATATTTGTTGATTTTTTTCAAATTATTAATACAGCAAAAATACAATACGTGATAGTTGCTGAGATAATTCAATTTCTAAGTTCTTCTTTTGTGTCTATAGATAAAGAATTGAATATAAACTAAATTTAGAAACATAAAATATTCTAAAGACGAGACGATAGAATCGGAAGATTTTGATAGTCATTTAATATATCTTAACCTTTCAATGACATCATAATAAATTATTAACACATTTGCGTTGTTTGTTCTGTGTTAAAGAACACGTAGCTGAAATAAAGCAATTCACCGTTGATTGGGTCAATTTAACACTTTAATATATCAGATTTCAGAAACAATTTATGAATCACTTGTACCATGAACGACTATGGATATAAGAGAGTGAATATAAAAGATAAAGCTGCATCTAGTCACGTTCATTTTAAAATTTGAAATATCGAGGATAAGCGGTTCTTAACCTCGAAATTCAAGTCAACTTCTCACTTTCGCATATTAATTGAAATCCCACATTACAATTTAATAAAATCAGGCATGTTCACAAGTAGAGCAGAAAATCAGCACAAGCAAGTCTTTTTACCTTGAGGTTTTTTGGAAATAGTGGTGTATTTTTTAAGTTAAAAAATGTAGAATACCACATTAAGATGTAAGAGAGTGGTCTGAAAAGTTTCCGACTTCAACGTGAAGATAGTTTTATTTGTCAATAAAAACTAGTGAATCTACTAATATTTTTGGTTTTTCAGCCATCTACATTTCAGCTATTTTGATTGCGTGGCTGTTATTTGGCAGTCGTTTGAGTGTGTCGATGTGGGTGTTTGAGCATTAAATTTATGTTTGGGTTGGCTCGATACGCAATTTTTTCCATTTTCTCAAAAACACTCACATCGCAGCATTCAAACAACTGTTTAATAACAAATATTCTGAAAATATAATCTAAATTTATATCTGAATTGCGATATTAAAACTAAAAGTCATGGCATAAACATTTCATTGATCTGGGTTTTTCAATTGGCAGGCTGTAAGTATCAAAATGAACGTTATATGATCTTATATAATCCCAATAACAATATTCTGGTATCATCAGTTCATAAAGATGAACTGCTGTTTAAATATCAAGCTTACGGCATTATCTTAAAAATACCAGTAATGCTAAAAGGTTTTTAAGTGATTTATTGTATTTACACCATAAAAGCACCCAAAAAGCAACTAATTTTAGTACTTATATAAGTATGTTCAATGCTTTTTTTCACAGACTCAGCCAGTTTGATAGTTAGGCAGTAGTTACATGAAAAATATTTTATGGCAAACTCTTTATAAAGTAGAAATATTGCAGTACCTAAAAACCACATAATTTCGAGCACATTTAAATTCAATCTTGAATAATTTGCTCTACAATATCAAAAGGACATTGCAAACTTGACACTTTTTTCATTAGTGGTTTCATGTGGCATGGATTTTTTGATAATTGAATTTATTTATTGTAGTCACACCATAAAAGTACCAAATTTTAGTACTTACATTATATTATTACCAAAATTTTTTATACCGAACTTTTATTAATATTGCAGCACTTAATTTTGAATACAATGTTAAATACTTTACAACCGTCAACCTAGCAGAATAATACTTTACTAGTAACCTACAGTACAAAAACACTTTGCACACATCACTCGAAAACAGGAATCATTTAATATGTATGCTTTTTACTTGAATTCAGAAAATCTTCCAAATATTCATATTTATTTGAAATAAGAGCCTCGTTGTGGAGAAAAACATGGAAATTGTAAATTTATAACAAACAGAGGAGAATAAAATTTCACCGTTGAAGAGAATTAGTATACTTATCTGAATGCTTCGTTGCGGAGCCCCAAATCAAAACATAATTGGAAACATCCTTTTTTTGAATTAAAGCGGTCGTAATTCTTTCACTTAAAAGAATTACGAACAATTCAGGTTTCTCACCTCCAGGTTTCTCACCTAAGTTTCAATAAAACTATAAAATCTTTTTGTCAGAAATTTGGCAAAATTTTATCAAGTTTTCCTGTTTGAACGACAGGCATGAAGAAATGAGTTTCCCTTTTAACAACGGGACCCTAAAAACTAAAAAAATATGTGTAGGTATAGAAATGTAAATCTAAAATAGGTTATTGTAAACACTATAAATAACATGTTCATTTCAATTACTCATTTCAATTTTGTAATATATCAATATCAAGAAATACATTAGAAACAGTATATTATTTACACCGAACCGAAGGCTGTGTATTTGATTGCGTTTGTAAAAGGTTGTAAGTGTGAGCGAATGAAGTTTAATAGATTTAAAAGCAAAACTTCATTCTAACTGACATGACGTGCCCATGTGAGTGTAAACAAGTTACAACATTTATTATATTACGTCATTAATGAAAGTAACATACTATTGTTGAATAAACTCTTTTGTGGTGAATTCACTAAAATCTTTCAGAATAAAGAATTTTATTTTACTAATGCTATTTTTTTCAAATTTTGTAAACAGGTTATTATTTTGTAATTATTTCTCTCGGAAATATTAGTTAGAAAACATGCACATAAGATAAATTAACTTACTCTCATGATTAAATTAGAGGGAAATTGCATTTAGGCTTCTGACTCAATATTTGAGTTCAAAGATTTTCTCTTGTGTAGGCAGGTATGATAAGAGATGTTATCAGCAAATAAAACTATAAGAATCTGTGGAACCCAAAGTAGGTGACACCCAAAGTGTCTCCCCTGTAGTTGTTTCTATAGTTTCTAACAAGACAATTCTAAAATTTCGATACATAATTGTCCGAGGTGCAAATAAAATCCATAGAGTTCTCCCAGAGACGGGCTATTTGAACATCAATTATGACAATGGTAGTTCAATCGAAATTGTACTGGTTTTCTTCAACCAAGAATTCTTGAATAGTTCAGTTGCAACCTAGCGTCGTGCATGCTATTCGTGACTCAATAATCTGCACACTTGTTAAAACCACTTCCTGATGTGGAATTTCCCGGAACAGGTTGTGTCAAGCAAACGGTTTGTTAGTGGTTCTCAGTCAGTCTGCTATTATTTATTTTAAATATTTTTCAACTGTCAAAATACATACTATTTCGAAAAATCTTGACAACTTTAAGAAATCGTGCTTACGCCACAGAACAAAAAACGTTTTCATTAATTGCATAATTCTTATTGTTTGTCGTGATTGGATATCAACAACATCTAAAACTATTACGTGTAAAAAGCTAAAATTTGGAATATAGACAAATTGTTTGGACCTATAATTTCTTTTCACAAGAATTTAAAATATGTCATAATTTAATTAAAAATGTATTATATTTTTGTAAAAACATTTGTGCGTGATTTAATAGGTATAACTATGATTTCTGCTTGCAGTGACTACTATCACGGTATTCTTATTTGGTATTTATCATTCAATCTGTACTTGATACACAAATTATTCAGAAAATTTACCTGTGTAAAATTTAAACAATTCTAAATACACTCCTTTGGCAAAGAGATTTATTAATATTATATTTTTGGGAGTGAAATACGTGTATATAATGTTTGTGTTCGTTTATTATTTTCCATATTATGTAAAATAGAATTAATAGGTATTGCTTTTGTTTGGTACGTAACAATTTTCAGTTATTATTTGTTTGTTAAACGTTTTGATTTTCGACTCGAAAAAGTTCTAAAAAAGCTGTATATCCTAGCGAATGCTAAAAGGCACCCACGAAGCCAAACAATACTAGAAGTCATACATACATGACTGTTACAAATGCTAATTTGTTGAAAGGTGTTACGATTTGCAGAATCTCAACATAAAAATATCATAAAATTGTAATTTTTATTTTCGTGATGAACATAATAATTTACGCTCAATAATAAAATAAATAAAGTGGTAGATATTTTAATACGAAACATTTTTTACATTCAAAGTAACCAAACCTAATAACATATTTATCCTAGCATGGTTTACAATATACTGTTGTTTTACTAATATAATATACAAAAAATCTCAACAAAACTCAATACTATTGATAATAAATCGATATTAAAATTATAGGTCAAAACAATGTGATAATGATTTATTATTAAAAATAACCAATTCAGTCAATTTTTTAAATTAGCAGCACTTACAAAAATAAAAGCATTTCCAGTCGTCACATCACTTAAAGTTAATTTGTGTAGAACACAAGTATTCTTTGTTTACAAAGTTCTATGGTTTAAGAAACTATAAGAAATGGGTTTCGAAAATTTTAAGGGTATAAAATGAAGGTTGAAATTGTTTACGCAGTGGGTAAATTTCTATTGCAATGAAATGCATTGCCTTTCAAGACTCTTTATCATAACAATGAATTTTATCATAACATTTGCTTATATTGTAAGAACCAGAACAAATGCACTGGACACCTGGGCTATTAACGGATATTGGATTAGTATCACAGTAACAAGAATATATACAAGATAAGTCACACAATAATAAACGATTTAATAATTGATACTTAATTTTGTAAATTGTATTGTAATTAATTAATATTAATAGTTTTAATAAAAGTCTAAAAACTGGATTGAAATCAATTGGAGGGATTCCTAGATTGCAGTTGGACATAGTATTTAATGGACTTAGATTTCATCTTCAAAGGACAGTGGGATCATATGGACGTAACTCCAATTATTCCAGAAGTACTTTGGTTCGGAGCCAAAGTTTTACGAATCCAAATAGAAACAAATGCTCTGGTGACAGCGCTTCTGCTATTTTAATTTCACTGATTTGCCAGCTGTACGAATGCAAAGAAAAATATCAAAGGGAACCAGTGCGGATATTGGTTAGCAGGAGTATTTCAATGCTTCGTGTATAATCAAGGAATTCGCCCAAATACCGCAGTAAGTACGCTTACATGTTTTTCTACTATATGATAAATTTCCTAAACATTCAATCCCATTCTAAAAAGTATTCATATTCATATTTAATACAATGTCGAACAAAGACGTAAAAACTAATAATATCAATTACGATCGATAATTTCTAAAGTCTCGAGTGAGGTAAAACAAAAAGAAATATGCAAAAACTATTAGCTATTTATTCACCCGTCAATCATACGCCTTTGTATAAACATTATTATTATTAGAATGGGAATTGCTAAATGAATTTTTGCTATGGCAATCTCGTGTATTATGTATTTTTATTGTGCGACCTGAAGATAATTGTGAAACCACACTATACCAAATGGCAGCGAAATTAATACACTTACAGTATGCTAAATAAACAACGTTCACACAAATAGGCAAATATGGCTAAATTTAAATCAAAACGAATCCGAAAATTATACAACAATAATCAATAAAATGGGAATTATCACGCTTCAAGGGGACTGTTAAGCGTTTACCGATACCGTCACTTTTGAATCCAAAACGCTTATACGAAACTCAAGTTTTCAAAACTTAATTTCAGATATTGACATAACTGAAGATGACTTTCCTAAAACAAAATATCTCAACGAAACCATGAAACAAAAGTATACATTGACTGCACGCTGTAAAGTTAACTAATCTGGACCTGAATGATTAAATTAAATACGCACAACATGGTCTCAAACAATTTGACGTACAACTACAACAAGACCATTCTTCATACATTGCGAAAATGCAAAAATCCTACATTATGCAAATTTTTTAGGATTTTCCGTAACCGTATTAGCAACCATTTACTATGTAATGCGCTTCAATATTTTTAAATATTTTTGGAGGAAAATCAAAGCATGCATCTTATCTTCTAAAAATTGATCAATTCTTATTTTGGTCGACGAAGTCGATAAACATTTACATCTTCAATTTTTTCTTAAGACTTCTCGTATTGTATGGTTATACACGTACTAATAGTTTGAAAAGCCGGGTGTTTTTGACTAATTATTCTAGCATAACAGTCTTAGCACGAAAAACAAAATGAAAATTTAAAAAAAATACATATATGTATATATATCGTCCGAGCCTAGTTTACTTTGTTCACAAATGAAAATTTCATTATTTTGCCCAGATATAAATTTCGAAATATAAATATTCTATAGCTTTTGGTGTAATTTTTACAATTGACTGTTTTAAATTGTTAAACTTAAACTATTTAAACAATTTTTTTTGTTTACCTTTTTATCGTGTTTTCATTTAATCGTTTTTTTGTCACAAATTTTATTGCAAAATGTTTAAAATCAACTCATATACAAACAAAAAAGTATTTGAGAAGAAAGCTTGCAATACCAGTGGGACCAAGACAAGACAAGTATTATATTATGTAATGGCTACATAAATCAATTTAAAACTATTACAAAAATCCCACTCTACAATTGAGAAAATTTTATATTGAAGTATTCTCACTTATTTTATCTTATTTTTACACCCAACATTTTTATGTTTTTTATATTTTTCTTTTTACAGTTTTCGTTTACTTTTAAGTTTCACTAATGAGACTTAAACCTAACAAAATGCACATATGATTTGGAATCAATATTAAATTTTTTTAAACATTAACATGTATAAAATAGCGTTAATAATGCAAGCAATATGATACATAAGAAAAAAAAACGGAGACAGATACATTGTACCGATTTTACTCATTTACGGGCTTAACTCACGTTTCATGTTTTAAATCTGTCAGCAAATTTTAAATTCGCTGCCTCTTTTCTTTTTCGAGATACTTTGATGACAGATAGATCTACAGACATGCGGGAATGGTTAATTAAGTGATTTTAAGAATATACGAAAATTTTGTTTGTGGATTCAATATTTTCTAACATGGCAAACTTTAAACAATAATTAATTTACACTGGCATGTGTGTATGTGTAGAGTATAATAACTTCAACATAGCTAATTTATTCTCATTTTTCTTTATATTTTCTATTTTATTATTAATGAGTATATTATGTTCTCGAAACAATTTTATTTTTTATATTCTGCGAACTCGTTGAATCGGTATAAATTTTAAAAGAAGAAAAATATTATACCGGGAAAAAGTTTATTCTGACAAAAACGGATATTAAAAATATGTCTACTTGTATGAAGAGATCTTCTGTTTTATATATCATAAATTTTTAATTACTATAAAGATAAATTAACAATACAATTTCTTAAAATCTTAAAATGTATTATACTTTTACGAAACTGCAAGAAAGTATTATACGCCATAAGTCTACAGGCGTATTATACTTTATT
The DNA here is from genome assembly GCA_020423425.1 of Chrysopa pallens. Lineage (NCBI taxonomy): Eukaryota > Metazoa > Arthropoda > Insecta > Neuroptera > Chrysopidae > Chrysopa > Chrysopa pallens. Next base: position 8,759,121 of record CM035593.1, on the reverse strand, counting down.
CTTCTTTTCTTCTTTTTTTGTTTTATATAAAGTAACAACTAACAGACTTTATTTTAATTTATTTAACAGACTTGTTTTAATATCTTTTGCATTATTATGACAATATCCGTATCCATTAAAGATTTATATATTGACGTTAATAACCATAATAATATATACATAGAATATATTCATGTACTTATCATATATTGATTATATGCAAATTCAGAGCCTGAGATGAAAGCAAAAATTTTTGTTATTGAAATAGTAATTTCAAAGTTTATCAATGTTAATCAATATCTGGTTGTCTGGTTGATTGAAAAGATTGATTATTATAATATTCACAATTTAACAATAATATTTTTGTAATAAAATCCAAGTTAGTGCTAACTGTCACAGTATTTGGAATATATTATTATTAGAGTAAAAATAAATGACTCAAAAATAAAAGAAAAAAGTTAAGATAACAACTTACTCTTAATTTCGATATTTGATATATGATCGAATCAAAGAATACAGGTAAATATTTAGTGACACAACTGTTTTTAATCATAAGCAATCAAAAAACATTAATAACTAGATGATCTGTTCTCGTTTGGCTTCGATTTATGTGATAGTTCTTGTTTTTGTACATCAATAATTACAGAATACTAACAATTTATAACTGTCCATGTGAAAAACATTCTTCCCATAGGCGCACTCGTATATTTTTAAGAGTTTTACGTTAATAATACTAATAGCTTATTAAATTTTCAACGGGTATTTCAGACACAAATTGAAATGGTAAATCTGTAAGGCACATCGCACATGACGCGATTTGCGTGAAATCGGCGATATCATACATATGATTTGCTTATGGAAACCAATGTATAGTCGCACACGACGTGATTTTCGTGATTTGAAATCATACATGTGATAAAAAAATCGTTGTTAAAATCCTTCGTTCTTAAAATCATATGGGCAACTTTTTTTTATTCTTGTTTATACAGTCATATAAATCAATGTTTATGACAAAGATAGAGAGTTAAATAATATAGATAGAGAGTTATTTTTAATATTTAAAAATAAAAACTTGTCAATGCTTGTTTATATACAAAAAAAAAAGGTTAGATAAACCATATAGAACATGCTTAATAGGTGCATCTTATAAAGCAGATCATAAATTTTTTTAAATACATACATATGCTTTAAAGAAAAGGAACGAAGAGTATCGAGTATTAAGTAAATGCTTATAATATCCTGCAATATTTATATCTTTGAATACATGCTATACTTTTATCACATATATGGTATTGTTGCAACTGTTGTGTCGTATACGGATAGAGATTACTTTCCATAAGAAAATTACATGTTGAAAATCGCACTGTGTAAGATATGCATAATCAAATACTGAAATCGTAAGAAATCCATGATGCGACAACAATCGTATATTTTTAAGAGTTTTACGTTAATAATACTAATAGCTTATTAAATTTTCAACGGGTATTTCAGACACAAATTGAAATGGTAAATCTGTAAGGACCATAGATATTCGAGGAATGTGTGCAGTTTGATCAGTTGTTGACCACCCACTGAGGTTAGTTGTTTCGATTATATTATATTTAAATGACATCATAATCAGTAAGAAGTTATATAATTAAAATTTAGTAAATCAAGAATTTATATAATTAAATGAATAACGTATGTCCATCTTGTAGAAAAAACATCTATAGTTTTTCCATGTTTCCTAAACAATTTGCAAATTTTTCTTCGAAAAAAATCTTTTCTGACCTATTATTTATATTATTGAAAAATTTGTTATTTACAAAAAAATTAAAAATAAATTTTCAAATCGATTTAACCGCATACTGCTCCTCAATGTTAATTTCAAATCATACCTTATTTGCTTATTTTGCAAAAGGTTTTACTTTATAATATGTATTACAAAGATGTAGATAGATGATATTCTGGCTTTTTGCACTATTGGGATGGAGTTTTACATAATGAAAACCAAATTTTTTATATTATCAAACCAATGTTTGAAAAACTGTATTTGGAGCTTACGTACAAAAATAATCTTCGTTTTAATTTACGTAATCATTCCAAAACACTGACCCCTCATTTGTAAAAAACCGTACATATTTACTCGGATTCTGACAAAGCCATAAATAAAGCTGATAGCTATACCATCTCTTAGGAGCACAGTTTGGTAGTCGGAAATGCATATGACGATGAAGAAAGGCTCGTTCTTTATCCAAATTTTTGAAAAATCTTTGCTTTTCAGTTACATCTTTGCTGCATGTTTAAGACTTTGTTATTTTCCTGACCTTTGTATATCTGTTTAGGTTTTAGGGCTTTCGAATCCAGGAAATTAAGGCTACCTACCAATAATTTGGTGGTGTCGGTCAGTAAGAAAAAAGTAGATTTGGATGGGGTGTAGTCGCATAAAGATACTCTCGGACAGTTTATCCCAAAATAGTTTGGTTTCAAATCAAACCACTCCACAGTAAGTCAGTATCACCAGTTCACTGATGACAACAACCTGATTTAACTGCACATTTATGGCTCTTTTGGTTTAAGGGCACATGTATGCTTCTTTTGGACATTAAAAAAGCTTTTGACATCAGTTTGACACGATAAATTCACAAAATATCCAAATTTAACATACCAACCTACACTTTGAAATTCCTAATTTTCATAATCATCGAACCGTAAATTCTAATTCCATATCTTACAAAGTACATCGACTTAATACTGTGCCAAGACTGGTGTATCCAAGGGTCCTTGCTAGGATCCCGCTTCTTTATATATAATATTTACTGTTCATTTTCGCAACTCAAACCAATTTCGAAAAATCCTGATTATCCATTTTTGCAAGCTATTTGAAGTTATAAAAATAAAAATTATCTTCACCAAGATCCAGTACAATATACTGGGCCTTGGTCCACTCAAAATAAAAGATTTTCCACTTATCCAGAAAACTCAAAGTATCCCATGTACTTAATACTTTGAGTTTTCTGGATAGGTGGAAAATCTATTCTTTTGTGTGGACCAAGGTTAAGTATATTGTACTGGATCTTGGTAAGTCTAAGTAAGTCTCCAAAAGCAGTTTTACTGGACAAATAACTCTAAAAACCATCTGTCCTTTGGAAACGCATTTTTTGCAGGGTTATACCCAAAAGTAAACAGAATGAACATCTAAGGCAGAAACCCTTACAAGTTATGTATCTGCTCTATTCTTGGGTACGCAGCTACCATCTGGACTAATATTTCATTGTCGCCAATCACGAAAGCGTAGCAATTCTAGTGATCTCAGAATAACCCCTTAGATTGCGATTCGAAGGTCTTCACCGCGAAACCGAACTATGCACACTTTATACTAATCAGCTCAAAATCCTTTACCAATCTTTTTGTTATAATGATTTCCCAGAAATCAACCAATTGAGACAGTTCGATTTTCAGGAGAAGATTTCTCATGTCACACGGTATAGATCTTTTTAGGTAAATTCATGTATTTCTTAAGTTAATTATAGAAATGGCTTATTTATCCATTAACTTTTTTATTCCAAGGGTTTTTTTAAGCTTTCACATTTTTTGAACGATCTTTTAAAATATTTTAATCTCGATGTAACTAGTAAATAAGAGAGCATATTGTAGATGAAGCTTAGAGTATGCGCTGTAGTGATTTGTATAACATGTTAAATAGATATTTATTACTTTATGGTATTCCGAAGGATTGAGTTACTGAAACAGGTTTCTTCACCAAAAATACGGCAATTTATTTTCACTGCTTGGGAACCGAAACTTTCGTTTGATGTTGTTGCTTTTTCATAAGCTTCGATAACGTAAGATGTTTTTGATTTTAGTTTTTAATTTATACACATAAACAATGATTGAAAAACTTTCAAAACAGTGACATCGATTATCTAAGTAGCATTTTGATTAATTTTTCCAATAGTTGGCTTAGAAATATAAGTTAGGAAAAACCAAGGGCATTGTGAGCTGATAGCTGGTATGTATTTTGATAATTATTTTAGCTTACCAGGACCTCTTGATTGGCTACTTTTACTTATTTACAAATTAGAATTTAAAATAATATAAACTAGCTGAACGTTAGAAATATTTTGTACTATACTTATATTATGGCAAGTTTTTGCATTTCATTTTCATTTCATTTTACTATCATAGTAGCTCATGGCAAGCTTATATTAAATTTTTGGAGATTATTAGTGCCATTATTAAATTTTGTCTCACCATCTGGCAGAAAAAATTTTTTTATTTATACCATTTATGTTTCTAGTTGGATAGTAGTTAATAGTTGGCTAATATTGGATATTTAGAGATGATTTTCTGAAATTATTTCATTTTGACTAATATTGATTTTACAAATTTACTTGTTAAGTAAAATAGTAGCTCATGGCAAGACAATATTGAGTACATGGACAATACTTAGTACAATTGTTAAATAATAGCTCATGGTGGGATAATATTTAATATTTTAAGATGATTTTGTACCATTTTTACACTTTGTCTCCATTCAGTTGGCGCAAATCTTGCATACAATAATTTTTAGCTTATATAAAATAGGTGATATTTTTAATTTAATGGTGTGCCAATATTTAATATATAGAAAATATTTTGTATATTTAACATTTTGTTTCACTGTCACAGTGGGCACAAAGTAATTTATACAGATATGAATTTTCGAATTTCATAAAGCAAAAAAAACATGTATAATTTATGAGATAACAGTTGACTAAAAAATATTAGAAAATATTTTGCTAAACATTTGATTCAATAATGATGAAAAAAAGTATCCTCTGTTTAAATAAAAAAATATATAGTGACAGTGGCTTCATAACTTTCAGGTTAAGTAGGTTGCGCCGTATATATATATTATATTTTTTTATATTGATTTGATTGATGATGATGGGATTTGAACTTAAAGTTTTTGAATGTGCAAACCACCGCCCACTACTCAATAGATTACGATTTTTTTTATATACAGCTGCAATGAATACAAATCAGAAAAATAACAGAATATTATCGATATTATATTGCTTGTTATTCCTGTATAAGCCGTACCTAATCATTTCCGACTATGAAATGGTAATTCCTCCTTAAACGTATAAATAATTTAACAATACATTGATAAAGTTGCGCTTCAAAACTCATCTGCATAAACTCATTGTATATTGGATTAGGTTAATTACATTATAATAAGCGGAATTCACTTACAGATATACACGATGTAAATATATTTATAGAACTAGTGAAATAACAAGTAATGTTAGAACTGTTTTTAATCATAAGCATTTCTAAAATACTTATATCGATTCTATACATTTTTTGTTCCTCTATTTTGAATTTTTGTGCTCCAATCAAATAAGGCATTAGAAATGAGTAAGGTAAACGCTAACCTATTCGAAGCTTCGAAATGATTTATTGATAATAAACTGTATATGAGACGAAAAATCAAGAGGAGTCATATTTCTTAAATTTTTTTAAAATGTGAACAATTTTTTTTAAATGGCTTTATTGATAACTACAACTAATCAGCTCTTAACCTTGGTAAACCATATCAATCGCCGCCAATTCGGTTAAAATCGGTTGATTCGTTCGAGAGATATTGTAATCGAAAAATTTCAAAAAAAAAAGTGTGTTTTTACATAACTTCGACATTTTTGTTCGAATCGTTTTTGATGAAAGAGAATAATTATTATAGCTCAAAAAACCACGTCGATCGCCGTCGAAAAAGAACGTGAAAATCGGTTGATTGTTTCGAGAGTAAGCTTTTGATCTCGGGAGCTCAAAAATAAAAAAAGTATGTTCTCTTCGAGCTAAAAAACATTGTAATATGTTAAATTTTAAGAGCTTAGGTATGGAATTAGCGAGAAGTTGCTGGGAGGCCTTTAGGGTCAAGTGTTTTCCTAATTTTTTTTCTTTTAGTATCACCGATTTAATATAATTTATAACCTTCTTGCTAGTAACAAAATAATAAGAATTTTGACCGAATAACACTTTATGTACTTTGTATTTGGAAAACATACCAAAATTCCTAGTCCTTTTTTTGTTTTTGTTCTCTTTCCTTTTTCGATACGGTAATCCAGTCAAAGGATTTTAAACTTGTTGGAGCAAGGGTAATATATGAATAAATATGGGTTTATTCCATAAACTTAGACCGTATTATTCTATTCTAACAACAAAGAGCAACAAACCTTGGCATATTTGTTTTTCAATCCCATTACTGTAACTATGGATTTTAGACTCGGTGGTATATGAAACATGTTGTATGTATGGGTTTTATTGTAAACGGTAATTTTTTTAAAAGTTAAGGCCGAACAATACAATCAAAATAACAGCAATTTCTAGTAATTTTTGTTTAAATTTGTTTAATTTTCGGTATGGAGGTGGTCAGGTTAACATTGACCTTTACCCTCCCATTTCAAATATCGTATTAACCTAAAGTTTCTCTTTATGATTTAAAAATTGATAATCGATCCATTGGATCCAATGAATCGATTTTGCTCATTACGAACTTAAACTCACCTTTTATGTCTAAAATACTCCTGAAAACTTCAACTTGCTGTCTCTTTTCGATTTTGAGTTATCTTGATGAAGGACGGACATGCGGAAATGCTAGCTTCGTTCATACTTTAGACTAAAATTCTTAAACTAAGCATGCATGCAATATGTTAGATGATAAAAATATCAATCAAAGTTTAGTTAAGCTCGTGCTGCATTTCCTTTTGATAAAAGTCATTTAAAATTAAAAGTAAGAGTATTATGTTTTAACAATAGAAGGAGAGCCGATGACAAGCTTTTTGGATCCGACACATGCATCATTTTTAGTGTGTGTATAAATCCAAAAATCGGAAACCCTTAATTCGAGTCACACGCAACTTTATAAGATTCATGAACCAAATTAATATCAAAAGAAAGACTTTGACAAGTGGAATTATAGTATTTAGAATCAACCAGCTTCAGTTGCCCGCCATCAGGCGTCAACATTACAAAATATATTTTTTGATATAGAAGTCGTTATATGAAAGCGTACAATTGAGACTGGTCGACGCTAAATATTTTAAATCCACTCGCACTTGTCAAAGCCTATATTTTGATATTTATCTCATTACATTAGATGGAGCTCAAAATTTAAACCGGGAGTAATATGCATGCGAACAAAATCGGACAATTCCAGGGGTGGGTACTATTCCAGTATATTGCTTTAGTACACACATACACACACACAAACGAAAAACGATTCATATATTTGGTCCATAGACCTTTTAACCGGCCTGCTCTAAATCTTAACAATTTCACAATTTCAATGTAACTGATTTAAGGATCTTGAGCTATAGATCGTGGAAATCTATGATATAAATACAATACAATAATTTCACTTGGTTCCAAAAAAAAAAAAAAAAAAATTAATAATAAAACAAAACAAATTTTTTTTTAGCAATGTTGTTGCCACACTTTTAAAACCGTATTTCTTTGTATATTAAATTTTTGCAAATCTTGTTTTGTTGTATTTATCAGTGGAGTGTTTATGACCACAAAAAATTTAAATTGTAATGATGAGAACATAATGCTTTTACGGTATGAGCGACTATTTTGAATAAGAAGAAAACAAGGCGCAAGCTAAATTAAACTTTGAATAACAATTTTTTATAAACGTCTTTATGTTGTGTGTATCTGTCTTTAAGTTACCCTAAGGAAAAGATTTTCAATTAAAAAAAAATTAATTTTAAAGAAATTACTATGATAAAATTACAAAAATTTATAATTTACACATTTCTAGGAAAATTTACATATAAAACGGAGTATGAAGTTGATTAAATCTACTTGAATTGAGACCTTATGAAGGTTATATTAAAAATTATAATAGATTGTGAACTATAAGAAGATTTCCTTTCCTGCCATTTACATAGTGTAGATGTATAAAAGATATTCTACAGAATAGAGATATTGACTAAATTTTTCATTACTTTAATTAAAGCATCTCTTCTAAAGGAGTAGGAGGATTCTCTTAAGAATTCAATATATTTTTCAAAAATCTTTAAACGATGCAAAATATGGACGTTAAAAATTTTGTTTTCAATACAAACAGATATACGATTAAATGACGTCATTTATACATATCTAAAATAGTGACTATAATATAAAAACTTCAATAGTGACTATAAAAAAAAAACGTTTTATTAAGGTGATGAATCTAGTTTCTTTTCATTTTTCACCTTAACAATTACTAAAGTCATATAGTGACTACAGTTGGTATATATTCCTTCTATACACCAGCAGTACACAGCAATCCAAGACGATCACCCATCCATGTTCTAACTGTTTCTGTTGTTGAATAACTTTGGTGATTGGTTGATATAGGTAATTACGTTACGTCAACGGGGGGGGGGGGTGAAGTTCCTTATTTTGATGTGTAAAATAGCAAATTCAATACTAGTCAGCTACCCTATTCTTCACTTATCACAACCAGAAAAATCATTCAGAACAATATCAGTTACCTATCCAAACCCAAACATTCCTGTAGCTCTTTAAAATAATAGAAAATGGATAATAATTTAAAATAATGTAAAAAAATACAAGAAAAACTTTTTTTTGTTTTTTCAAAACAAACAAACAACTTTTGTTTCAAACAGTTTTTTTAAATTGTTTAGATTCGCCCAACAGAATTTTAGATCTAATTTAGCTAATAAGCACATATATATAATTCCAATACATATTATTACATATGTGTTTATAACTAACTGTATAGACTACATATTTGGAGTATTCTAAGAATGCTTATCATTTATTTTACCCTATTCTACTCTTATCACAATCAGCGAAATTCATTCAGATCAATATCAGACAACTATCCAATTCAAAACCTTCCCATAGCTCTTCAAAATATTGCTTCAGATTTGTAACTATCATTTTTTCTTTCTTCAACACTTTAATGATATTTTCTGCATATAGTTTTTTAGTCTCTATAAGCGCCAATTTACTCATTGTTTTGCATTTAAGCGCCCATTTTACGAAAACGGCGAACTTTACGTTATAAATATGATATCACAAATAGAGTTTATTGTATAATTTCCAATGATCCGATACTCAGCGTATTAAAAATGCCTATGGATCGATCAGATACATGAAAAGACTTTGTGTGTGCGTAGTATTATTATAAACCTAAACTCGTTTTACACTAGCAAAAAAACTAGAGCAGTTTATAGAAAATTTAAAAGATATACGTCTTTGGAGATAATTTTGTGTGAAAATTATTTATTTTGAGATAATTATTAATCTTCTTTTCATCTATTTTCTCTTCAAACTTTTTTTTGTAAACTTTATTCGTAATAAAAATCATATCTATATTTCAATTCAAAGTATAGTGTGAACAAATAGTGTGAATAGTAATTTTGACTATTTTTGTTTTAACATTTCATTCATGCTCGGATTTATCTTCAAATCGATTCAGAATCAATCATTTACTAGAAATCTACTCCTATAAAAGTTTATGGTCACTTTTAATAAAACAACTGAAAGCACATACATTAAAAATTCAATTCAATCTTTATTCATTCTTTTTTTAAACAATACACATTTTGTACAGAGAGAAGTCAAAGTAATAATAGGATGAGACATATAAAAGAAAGGGGTGTCAGCTTTAGCTAACTTTGTTAGGAACGATCTCGGTATTCACTTTATCAAACCCTATACTAATGATGAATTGCCTACCGAATATCATTGAAGATGTGTTTTATAACTGAACAATTACAGACGTCGATAAATGATATTCCTAGCTGAATATATACAATATTAAAAAAAGACCAATTCAATAAAATTAAACATTATTACAATTATTATTAAATAGACTATTAATATCGATTCAGCTCAGAAATTAAATTTGCATGGAAAAAATTCCTTACTTAAATATACTTATATATGTACCCAATACAATTGTCTCTCAGAAAACAAAGAGCGCTTGTCTACCTATTTCAAAGAAATGGAAAATCGTGTCTAAGGCTCCGAGCAAAACTTATTCTAATGAATATTATGGACAAGTTTCAAGGCTATAATTATTGTTTTTACGTCACCAGCTTTATATAGTATGTTCGCCCACGTGAAGTTAACTGTTCATTTTTTATTTTTTTATTAGACATTTTTACTCATATTAATTCCTCTATTAAATTAATGTCAGATAAACAATATTGTAAAATCAATAAATAATCCAATCGAACAACATCGATAGTGTAGAAAATAGCAATTAGATAATAAAAAAATCTACAACATTCTATTGAAACATTTTTAAAGTGAGCTCAAAATTTGCGAGAAAAATGAAAAAAAAACCGTTTTTTCTATATTCCGAAAAAATATACGTATATAGCAATAAATAGTTCAACAGGCGTTCGTAAGTTTCAAACATTGAAATATAATTTCTTTACTATAATTGTGATATTAGTTTTTCAAAACTAAATTAAAATAAGATGCGAAACGAAAAAAAATGAGCTCCTTGCAATAATTTTCCTAAGGACAAATTTAATTAGAAGAAAACAAGATATTTTCAAAAAAAAATGCATTATCTCGAAAATTTTTATTTTTCTTATACAAAAAAATTGTGGTTATAGGGACAATTAAGCTTACACTTTCCCCAAAATTTTGTTCAAATTGAATGATTCTTACGGAAACAAAAAAACCAGGTGTGTTGCATATTTCCCGCAAATTATGAGATTATTATGAAAAATGTTCAGCACAAAAATTGTAGATTTGTATTCAACAATTTTTTCATTGAATATGTTTTTGCACGATCTCAACTATTGCTGGAATTTGCAACGTGTAATTTTTCATTCTTCTTACACCCCGTAGCCCAAAAAAATCTATCCTACACACGCATTTTTTTTACGTTGACTATATCTCCTTCCACTATTTTTTGCCGTTTATATTCCGTAAACAATTTTTATCACTTCCAGTAAAAAATGTGGGAGCTCGATTGCACTAAAATTCAATTAAAAAACAAACATTCGAATGTAGGCGTCAGCAAACAACAATTCGTACTATTATAAGAATGTGATTTATTTTAAAAGTAGAAGAGCTCTTTTGAATTTATTTTATTTATGAAAAACTGACTTTCTTTATCCTTATACTGGATCTTTTCTACACGGATTATATAACATATAAATTTAAGTTTGAAAAAGTTTTTATTGTTGAAAACAAAACTAAAACCATCTATTACGTTTAGGTCAACAAAATAAAGGGTGACACGACTAAAATGTCATACGTAAAAAAAAAAAAAAACATCTTTGAAATATCAGTTCAATGACAAAATATTTCATTTTCAATTTATAATAAAATTTGACTTCCCATTAAAATTATTATTGAAATAGTACGTAAATTGGTATGTGAAGACTAAAATACCCAAGCGATTTGTTATCCATATCGTAAGCAAATATTTCTATTTAATGTAATTAAAAAAAAAAATTTTTTTTTAAAGCAAATCATTGAATAATGGTTTTTCTTCAAAACAAGATATTTTGATCAGTCAAATTATATAAATTTTATATTTAAATTTAACATTTAAAATGGATTGTAAATAGTCTGATTTCGAGTACTAGTTCTGCAAGATAAATTTTTCATAAATCATAAAAATACTCAATTAATAATCTTACTTAAAATAATATGATAGAACCTTTTAACTTGAGGGAATGTATAAAGTAAATTTTACATCGGATGTATAAGTAATTGTGACATCTGGGTGTATTTATTCTGTTTTTAAATTAGAGGTATGTTAAACAGAAATGTAATACAAAACTATTTCTGTGTAACATATCTCTAATTTTGAAAACATAATAAATAGTATATCTACAATAAATATTCTACCTTAGTTTAAAATTTTTGTTAGAAAATATTATCTAATAAACACCTCAAAACTGTACGGACTTCGCTATTTGTGTATTTTAAAAATTTATACTGAACCATGTACATGGTATTTGAACACTGTTCTTATAGGACTGTCCGATGGTGTGCGTTGACCATCAATTTTTGATCAGAAATTGAAATATTACGATGTGTGTTTGCTCTTATTGTTACTCCATTTATTCATTCTTTTAAATACATTTTTTCCATTTTTTTTTTCTGTACTTTTTTAAGCATATAAAAACGAAAAAAGTAAATTGAAAACTCATTTAATATCTTTAAATTGATCGCATTAAAAAAATAAATAAATAAATAAATAATGACTATTTTTGTGTGTTTTTCAACTTAGAATATGTGAATAAATAGTATAAATAAAAAATCAACTTGTTATTCTTTTAATGTTGTTCTTGTTGACACAATTCTTTTTAAAGAATTCTCACGTGTCCGTATTGTGTATCTGCCATCGTATAGGCGTATGTAATACACTCGAGTCATTCAAAGAGGATGTTTCTAATAAAGAAAACAGTATTATGTTATGAGTTTTTAAAATGCAATGCATGCATCTTCAAACTTGAAAAAGTACCATAATATATTATATATTAAATTATTAATAGTCCTGTTTATGCAAGATTTTCCTTGCAATTCTACCAAATAGCACCGATTAGAAAATTTGGATTAAGGTTTAACCTCTATTTAAAAGTTAGTGTGTCGATGTTCGTTTTTACCCTGGGGGTGGAACACGCCTGTTCGAGGATGAAAAGTTTTTTAATAAATCTAAGTATGCTAAAGGAAATTCCAAAAAAAGAAACCGCCTTCAAAAAATGAATAATTTTTAATAACAATTTTCTACAAATAATTACCCTTCTCTCAGGGGCGTAGGAACGAAATTTTTGTTGGGTGGGCAGGTTCGAAATTTTTACCCCCCCCTAAATTTTCGATGATAATAATTTTGTATGAAAGATGTTTGTGATTGTTAATTAATATTATACCATTTTTGTTAGTTGTAAATAATTTTTACAAAATTTTTCTTTTTATTTTCTTCAATTTTATTTACATGTATTTCTTATTTGTATCTAATTACATTTTTAGTTTTTACAAACTTTTTCGCTTTACAAGTGCTTGCTAAAATTAAAAAGTCAATACAAAAGTCTTAAATTATACTTCAACTTTTCTCAACCTTAAACCTAGATTTGGCCAAACACAGATTTGCGTTTTTCTGACCGTGCCACAAATTCTTTCATTATAATATTTAAATCTAAAGCAGCTGTAAGTTCTTTATGTACATGTAATAGCAAAAGGTGTGTGAGGCGCTTTTGGGACATCGAATTCCTTAAATAAGTTTTCAATCTTCTCAAAGCGCTAAAAGATCGTTCAGAAGTCGCGGCAGACGCAGGTACGGTTAGGATCAAAATTATCAGTAAAATTACTTCATCTAACATATCCCTGGTTGTCGACGGTAGATTCGCGAGTTTTTCGCTCAATTCGGAACAGTTGGAACTTGCAATATCGGGCACGCTTTGGAGCATGCAATCTGCTAATATTGAAATCTTCAGCAAAGACACCGAGTTCTTCCGCGAGATTGGTTTCTTCGCCAACTAAGCCTTTAGTGGCGTTGAACAGTACAGCTTCGAGTGACACTAGAATAGCTAAACCACTTTGGTCGAACCTTTCATTCAATTCTGATATTTGCAAATCTAAAATTTCGAAATAGATTTTTCTCAACTAATCTTTGGCTGAAAGTCGCACCGGTGGAGCAGATTTGGAAGTATGCTCGTACCGTTTGTTTGGTTGTCTCACGCGGGGTTCTTTGAAAGGATTCAAGTCTAACTCGTGCGATTCTTCAACTGTTTTTTTCAAATAAACGGTCGAACTCGGTGTCTGTGCGCAACGATTGCAATCTCGAAGATAGTAAATCAGCAGCTTGTTTCGCACCTGTAGCTATTAGACCAGGAGCTTGAAGCGCTCGCGCAAGTTGTTCGCAAGGAGCAAAAATTTGAATGCTGAGGTTAAGGAAAAAAAGGGTCTCAGACTGCTCAAGTTTCAGCAACCACCCGCGAAATTGAGCTTTTTTTTCCGGCTTTACAGATTCGCAATTTTCGAACTTAACTAATGTTCCCTGCACTCGTGGATAATTTTCTTTGAATCTTTTGAAAAATTTTACACGTGTGGTCCATCGCGTAGGACACAAAGTGGCTAATCGAGTCGGTTTTTCAACCGGCAAATCATCATCTGAAGATGCTGAATCGTCTTCGTATGCTTGTAGATCGACTTTATCGTACATTTTCTTTCTTTTTGCCGATTCTAGAATGCAGTTCGAAACATCTTTAACTAAGCACATAACATCGCATACCCCGCTTTGTAGTTTAGCTGTTTCTTGGAGGACAAGATCCAGTGAATGGTTGGCATAATGGACGTAGATTGATTTTGGTTGCTCGTCTTGCAACAACTTCTGCACGCCATTGTGACGTCCAGCCATGGTAGGTGCTCCATCAAAGCAGTGGCCTCTCAAGTTGTCTAGAGGTAGTCCCAGGCGAATGAGAACGTCTTTAATTGCAGCCGTGATCGTTTTGGCACAACCGTCGTCTGTGGTGTACATGCCTGAAAAATAGAAAAAAATTTTATTTTAAAAACTGATTTACTTTACTGTAAATATTAGCAAAAAGGAAAATATACATACTTAAAAACAATTCTTCTGGATGCAAGGCGTCCGGTGGAGTGATTCTCGCACACATAGAGATTTGTTCGTCGCTGGAGACATCTGTTGTTCCATCCACTATCAATGCATACCACGGTGATGATTTGACTTTTTGCACAAGCACCTTTTGCACTTCGTGAGCCATTATCTCAATTAGTTCGTTCTGGATTTGCGGGATTGTATAACTGTCACGTTTTACTAACCAGTAACCTATGAGATTCCCTCCGTCGTTATCTGATCCGCGAATCGCATTTCCGGACAAGCATAGATATCTCAATGAGTAAGGTACGCGAACAACATGACATATCATTTTAAAAAATAGTTTCACTTACATTGACACTCGTTCGATGATCACTCTCAAGACACAAGACACAATTTTAACTTTTAATTTGTAACTAACAGTGCACTTGAACAAAATAAACTGAAGTAAACTCGCACGATGCATGCTTTTAAATTTAAAGTAAGGTACGCGAACAACATGACATATCATTTTAAAAAATAGTTTCACTTACATTGACACTCGTTCGATGATCACTCAAAAGACACAAGACACAATTTTAACTTTTAATTTGTAACTAACAGTGCACTTGAACAAAATAAACTGAAGTAAACTCGCACGATGCATGCTTTTAAAGTAGTTGGACGATTGTTTAAACAGGGGATACTTACAATAGTGACAATAAAACTGTCCATTTCGGTTGTCCTATTGGCTATGAAAAACAATAAATTCTAAAAATAAGTTGTTAATCCGAAGGTAAAAATAAGCATCAGTTACAAACCATCGAAAGTACTATCCAGAGGATTATCGATGAGTCATCTAATCCTCTCTTAGACTAGAAAGGTCAATTTTTCGTGAAAAACTATTGTTTTGCCCTTAAAATTATCCTACACGAAATTGTAATAGAGCAATAAAATTTTTAATCTCTTCAACAAAGGGGCATGGCCCACCCAGGAATTTCCCTGGGTGGGCAGCTGCCTACCCTGCCCATATGGCTCCTACGCCCCTGCCTTCTCTATTGCCAAGCAAATTATTTATAGAAGTTTTTAATTAAAAATTATTTTTTATACAACAACGTAAAATTTTTCCTTTGGATTAAATTTAATCACTTTACATTTTCGTTGCGTCTTCTCTGCCCTTAGACACTGGATCTGGACTAAATTGAAATAAAACCACCCAAGCATCATCTTTCAAATAAAAAAAGAATCATCAAAATAGTTTGAGGCATTCCAAAGTTCTATGATAACAAACAAAAAAACAGTCGAATTCAGAACATCTGCCTTTTTGAGAGTCGGTTAAAATGGATAGATTGACTAATTCCAAATAACTTTTGTTCTATAAAATTTTTACTGAAAGTTAATACTTTTCGACTTATTCGAGAGTGGAAACGTTAATTTTCTCAATAACAAAATCATGTTTTCAAACAGCTTTCATTAAAATAAATTTTTGGTCAAAATAATCAAACATGGTTAAAATGTAGCTAGTTAAAAAAAATAAATAAAAAATACTGACTTTAAAATATTGCTAGATCCAATACTAACGGAGTAGTAGGTTGTTCAAGGTTGGTTCTTCTTCGTCAGGTGCCAAAACCGAAAGTTTCAATGTATAACATTTAAAAAAAACAATGAAATTTGGAAAACCGATATAACTTTAAGTGCTTGAAAAGACATTTATTTTCTAGTATTAAAATTAGACGAGCTATGACAAAAATAAAATTAGTCCATATTATTTTAATGGTAAAAACATGTGACAATTATCCCCTACCTAATTATCACTCCAATTGAAAATGATCGTACCACTTCACAATTTACTTCATTATTATACTTGTAATATGACCTTTAATTTTGGCCGGTTTAAATAGTTTTGTAAAAATGCGAGCTTACAGAAAGGAAAACTTTATTGCAAACAAAATTGCTTTTCTTTAAAAAAAAAACTGAAAATGTATGAAAGGTACACAAAATTTTGAAGAATTACAAATACTTTATTTTTTTCTAAAAATTATAGGTATTTTGATTATACTGTTAAATCAAAATTTAGTAACATACGACCTTTTCAATTTTACATATATTCGCAAATAATACTGTTTTCAAGGACTTTCAAAACTTAAAAAAAAAAAAGTGAGTTTACATTAATTATTATAGCTCTTGAAAATCCTACAAAATGGCTTTTGTTGAACTTGATAGCTTAAAACACGTATATTTCAACACAGAAGGGGATTCTCTCACCATTTCACTCTCGAATAAGTCCAAAATTATTGACTTTCAGTAAAATCTGTATAAGACGAAAAAATCTGTGAATCTATCCATATCCATACTTATTGTTAATAAAAAAACATTTTATTAAAAACATCATAATAACGTAATTTTACACAAGGGTAAAAGCAACCCTCTGTAAATTGACTACTATGAAGTATAGGGTAAGTAACCTACAGTAAAATTTTGATGCTAATCGGAGCTTTTTGGCAGAATTTCGAAGGTATGCCGTTCTTCCGGTCATAGACTGAAATAAAATGATAATACACTTCTATGAGTAAATTAAAAAAAACAATTTTTAGAATAAATTAATCTTTAGTGTTTACAATTATTTTATTCGACGTATATAGAATATGGCAGAGTATATTAACTTATGTCTAAGGTTTATAACCTAATTAGTCTATTTCATCCATTTTGTCCGTCATCAAGACAACTTGAAAACAAAAAGATATAACGTGCTGAAATTTCGGGACTTAAAGTGAATTACCAAATCAGTGTATTGGGCCCATAACCCAAATTTTCAACTATAAGAGAAAAAAAGAAATATTAAAATCAAAGTACCTTTGTTTAAGATATTTTTTGGTAAATCGCTTAAATTTTGCATGAAATTATTTCTAATTTTGATAATAAACACATGCTATTATAACACCAGCCATTTTTTGTAAATATATTTATAACTTATGGACTGCACATTTAGAGAATTTAATGAATGCTCATGATTAAAAACACTAAAATAGTGATTCTCAGTCATATATACCGAATTAATTCATAATTTTTTTATTTTCATATTGTATATTAATACATTGCACCTATTATTTTTTGCTTGGTTAAATGTTGTAATTATAATAACAGCCCGATATTTTTTGACGGATTAATTTTGATTTTGATGCCGGATTTTCACTTTTTTGGTTTTGGTATATCGTAATTAATAACCTATGCTTTATTTCTTATTTTATTGTTGTTAATGACTAAATGAAGTAGTATGTAAGCGAATTACAGATAAATAAAATATTGTATTAGTTTTGATACAAAAATGAATATACAGTAAACCTACCACATTAGTGATACAGATTAATCCTGACTAGGTATACGAGCAAAATGTGTATTCATAATCCTCCAACTTGAACAAAATATATTTTACAATCCTTGCTATGCAGTTTTTAAATTTACCTCAATAAATAAATACATGCATTGTTTGTATTCAAAAAAAGTGCATCAACATAAATTACATAGATATTATTAATATGAAATCAAGATGTTGTGAGCGATTGTCTGATTCTACAAAAAGTTATTTTATACAACTTTTTTTATATTAACAAATTATTTTACTCTCACACAAGTAGAAATGACAAAAGCGCCTGAATAGAAAAATCACTATTATCGTAGAATAATGATACTAAAAATTTAAAACGTTTAAAATCTGTGATAATCTCAACATTGGACCATCGAATTGCTATTGAAAGTGCTACAAAAGTTTGAAATATATGCGGTGTTGCTTGGTTCTCAGCTACAGATATGACTAGGGTCTCACTATTTTTATTATACTTCCATTTTGATACCTTATTCGAATGTTTCGGAAAACAACAATTTGCATAACATACATGTTAGCGACAAAAATCCGTAATTTTGTCCAACATATGACAAAATGGAATGTATCTTATAAGACAACTTCAAAATTGTTCTTTGTCAAAATTTTCAAGTTGCCAGAAAACAGACATCTGATTATATCACTTGTCAGATAAAATGGTTTTTTCATTTGTCATTGAATGATTTTCTTAGTAAAATAACAAAAAAATTGATGATTGAGTTTGAAGCTTGTGGAGAAATTCGTAAATTTTGCGGGCCCCAAAAAATTAAATGACCCACTTTTCGGAATTTTCATAGAGGAAAAAGTTGCTACCCTAATCATAATAAAGCCATTTACAAATTTTTAGATGGGAATTTACCAATGATATGACATGCATATTAGACATCGTTATCATAATAAAGTAGAATACAGTCAAGTATGTTATTATGTTTGATACAAACATAAAAAATAGTGACATTCGAAATATTACATATAAAACAAAATAGTTGTTATTGACTTCCAAGCAACTGTATGGAATTGATAACACATCAGACTAGCAATTGATTGGTCTCGACGTTGATCCCCGGCAGTTGTGTAATATTTTATGTTTCAACATTTTATTTCATTTATAATTTTTACGATAGTAAAGGTATTCTTTAAGAGTTTTTATTTAATAGTGGTTTGGACTTTTTGACACTGATATATTTAAAGGAACATCAGCGTTTTCACAAATTAAAACTTACATTCTTGCAGAAAACATCGTGTCTAATTATCGTCTATTTTTTAGCATGAAATTTTTGTGGCAATTTTTTATTCATTTGCAAGCTGTTCGTTCCAGTAAAGCCTGCATCGCAGGAGGTTTACTTATGTTAATTGACATTTATATATTTTTGGATATTTTCCAACACCATTCAAAATGATTTAAAATATTCCGTTTTCAATGTTGAATGACTTTTTAAAAATTCGTTAAAATTATAAGGTTATAATTAAATTTATCTACTTATTTAGACACAATATATTATTCAATATATTATCGAAATAAATAATTCTATCATCTATATTCTGTCATAATCTATAATTACAATAAGTTTGGTATCATTTATGATAGGTTAGTTGCCATAAAGTTTTTTAGAATCTTAAAATATTTAAATTGTAATACTAATTGGGACATTTTTTTATGGATATAAATTTTTTAAATGCTCCTGCCATAATCAATTTTTTTTTGATAATTATTAATATAAGCTATTGAATCTTAGCAAAAAATAACAAACCACAGGTTCTGGTTTTGTAACTTATCTTATATCATTGTTTGTGCAAATAAAGCATCATATATCATAATATGGAATTATAAAAATTGCTAACGTATCATAAAATATTTTCTGATTTATTATGGAAACCGATTTTAATCATTACACAATTTAAACTCAGTTTTAGATTTATTTATTTTTTAGTATTCTCTAGCGCTAGAAACTTTAGGTTATATTTAATATACTTTTTCTCTATATCTGTCTCTTCTATGGGATGTGTTATTTGATGCAAGAGAGTATTAAAGAGGACTTTTTGTAAATTCTTCCCCTCAGAAATTTAAGAGCTAACCAAAATTTCGGTAAATCAATCCAAAATGAGCCCTGTACTGTAAAGCTTCAGAATCCCGTTATAATGTAGACGAAGTGAAGCTCAAACTTCTAGGTGATTTAGTCTAGAATTTTGAACAAAGTATCCAGGTAAAACAAAAGTGATGAATATGAATATAATTCTTTTCTTTAAATTTCTAATTCGGTATGTATATATATACCATAATGTTAAAAATTTGTTCGTTTCATTGATTTTTAGAACATTATTTTTGAATAAAACTAATCAAATTGAATAAACAAAGTTTGTCATTTATACGGCTTATCTTATTCTACCAGATACAGTTCATGTTATTTATTCCATGACATTTTTAAATCCAGATTACATATATTATGTTGCGTTGTTATTTAATTCTAAAGTATAAAAGCATGTATAATTAAACATGTTATTTTGAAAAGTTTATAATGTTAATGGGTTACAAAAAGTAGAAGAACTAAACAATATAAACGTGAGTGTGGGTACCAAGTTATGTCCTACTCCATTTTACACGAAATATTTTCCATCTATACTTCATACTTTGGTCCGCTGTAAGCTATTTTTATGAAATGCTAGAAAATTTTTCATTATACTTTAATGAAATTTTAAAAAAGTAAAAGAAAAACATTTGAAAGTTTAAATGGGCCTGTTTCCGAGGATCTGAATGGTAATCATTATGGGAAGGTATAATAATAATATTTTCCGTATTGGAAGAACGTGGAAATGGGGGCATCGAAAATCTATAAAAAGTTTTACTGCTATTTCTCCCGTTTAGCTTAATTGATTTTGAGAATAACTGGAGTAAGATCAACTGTTAAAAAATAGATAAAAAAAATACTGCAATGTGGTCTCTCGAGAAAGATATTATAACTTTGTTTAGTCTACTCAAACGTTATGCATACGAGTGGAAGGAATGAAAGGAGTGTAATTACATGTTTAAGTGGGAAAGTGGAATTAAAGAGGAGTCAATATGTAGTGTATTGAAATTGTACCATTTGAGCATTAAATAAAGGCTTCTACCCTGGTAGAAGCCTTTAAAAAATATATGAATAATATGTTAAAAGAAATTTAAATTTCGTTTGTTTGGTGCTTCCTAATTCAAATACATTTCAACGTTATTAATTACCATATACTGATCAAACAATTATTGTTCAAAATAAAAATCAATTGCCACTTACCTCTAAAGGTATCATAATAAATGTCACCATTAAGTCAGCAACAGCTAGATGCGTAATCATTAAATTAATGCGTGATTTTCGATGGCGCGAACGAAACAATGTTATAAATACAGTTAAATTACCAACCGCTGCAATTATAAATAATAAACTGTACACAATCACAGTACGTAAAGAATTATCGTTAAACACTAAATTTGGCGGTAATGTACTTTCAATGTTACAATTATTATAACAAGCAGACGATGCAGTAATTGTGGTATTCGATAACGTTCCATAGTAATAATGTATGTTTACAACACTGTAATTATTATTATTGCTATTATTTGTATCTAATATTGTTTGTAATGTTGTTGTTATTGTTAACTTATTGTTATTACCATTATTATTGTAAAAAGTTCGTTCATTTAATGCTGATGTGAAATTTAAGTTATTTGTATAGTTTGATAGATCCTGTTCTGTGCTGGCAATAGTCAATGATGGAGTTACAAAGTAGATGTTATGTTGAAACGATGATGAACTGCTGTTATTGTTTGAAGTTACATCCATCATTTTGCAAATTTTTTATTTATTAATAATGTTCTTTGGTTTGTTTTGAACTTGTGTTGATGTTTTTTCAAACATGAGTTGTTTTTCTACCTGAAATAAAAAGAAAAATATGATATATTATGGTGAATAAAAACTTTAATATATAATAGAACAGAATGGAGATATATAAATATACTAGCGGCCCGTCACGTGCTTCGCTACGTATTAAGTCAATAAAATTTTATTAATTCATTAAGATTGATTACTTTTTTTTTTTTTTAGTTTTTGAGCCCATATAAAATGATAAAATTAATTGTAAATTATTTATTTCCAGTGAAATGATGGTTATTAGTAATGTTTAAAATGCAATTTTTAATTACGGTTATAACCGATTATATCTGCTTGACAGTCAATAAAGAATGATAGAACTAAATTAATATTTTCATGTATGGAAATATCTGAATTTTAATTTTATTAACGATTTTGGTTTTAAGATGTAGTTCGAAAATAGATCGATAAAATTCAGTATCATACAAGAAAAATTTTAAATCATTTTTTTCAACTTTTTTTCAAAATAATTTATTGGGAAATTTTAATATTGAGAAATTGTGAAATGTGGTAAAGTTAAACTCGAAAAAATACATTCGGCATTTCTATGTAGTTTATTCGCGATTAAATATTAATATTGAGGTTTCTCCTCCGACCTTCAGACTTATAAGAGAGACCACCCCATAATTTGTTGTTATTTATTAATTTATTTAAAATAATTTTGATAATAATATACATACAGTTAAACTTATGGAGTGGTTGGAGCCGGTTACCTGGTTCTCCGAGCAACGACAATGTATAAGTAGTCAACCAATGCCATTGCACCTTTTCTCGGTCGGCAACTGACCCGGTTACCTACGGTTACATATACGTTCTAGGTGACCTGCATTGGTATTGACTTAAACAAGATAGGCTTATTCGTGTAATCAGTCAAATATTTTTTTCTGCTTTTCATTATAGTTTTCCAACAGCTCAAAATTAGTGCCTGACAACACAAAAATGTGGTATGTGCTAGTTTTATTGTGCATTTAATTTTTGGAAGTTGACCAGCTTAATTTACCTACCTGTAACACTAGCTATATTAACGGCTATGTTCTTTTTCTTGTCATAGTAAATGTTATTTGAAAGTCTCTTTGTTCGTTTACTTAGATACAGCATTTTCGTAACCAATGTTGTATTTTCTTGACTGAATTAGAATTTGATAGAAATCACATAATTTTTCATAGGCGTATTCATCTTTTGAGTATTATAATTTGTTGAAGCAGTCATTATTTTATATTTTATCAAAGGCTTTTTTTATGCGAATTTTTCTTAATTTATAAAAAATATATGAAAAAAGATGTTATAGTAGTTTATTTGATATCTGTTTCCAGCCATAATTTACAATTTATTTCATTTACTTATTAGAAAGTTAAAATCTATTGAAGCGTAAATTTCTTATATACAACAATGCCATTCAACTAAAGTTATTATAGAATCATATTACGTGACACAAGAATCGTTTTATTTATGAATATAAAAGGATAGATTCGAAATAAAGGCTTGGAATGATATGCTTTATTATCAATAACGATTAATAAATATTTTGTGTAATAATTTATACAAAATATTTATCCCTTTAACATCATAAATGCGACAATAAATATAAATAGTAGAGAACTATTTTCTTTTGAAGTTATCCAGCATTATAACAAGTTTGAGGGAGGAAGGTTAATACAACTATTCGCTTGTTTGGACTTTCCTGTTCACTAACCTGTAAAGATATATCTTTTCAAATTATACCTTCACGAAGCGCTTTTTATGTGCCAGCTTCTATTTAAAATTCAAAATCCAGTGGAGGAATCAGTAAGCCTTATCATGATTTTTAAGATTTCCCCTTAAGTTAAAAGTAAAGACCCATCATCTTCTGAATTTTTTTCCTTGTATACTTTAAAATACTGTATGAGAATGTTAGTAATCCTCTATTCATAGTTTTTACATTTTCTTCTTTACTTCAATATAAAGATCTATTATTCTTTCGAATTTCAACGTTCTATGAACATGAGTAGTGCTTTGAAAAAAATACATTCTTTTATTAATAATTTAAGCACATCCGGGGGAGTCATAGTAACAAATTTTCAATGTATCACCATATATAATATCAAGCTTCTACCTAGACTTCCAAGGCAATTTTGATAAGACGTCAGTGAGTGATAGAGTTAATCTTATAAAGTACATTTAAGAAAAGTAGAATCCCAGTATAAGTAGGCATAATCTAAGTTTCAGGCAATGCTTATTCATACTTTATAATGTCATTTATTTCATGGACTTGTCATATAGCAAAAAACAGTAAAGAGGTTAAAAACAAGGTGAAATATTTCGTGAAGTATACTGCGTGTTGTAGACACTACTTTATATAGACAATATCTATGTAAGATTATTTATGTTTAATGAATTATATGTTTGTGAATTTATATGTGCATTATACTTGCAAAATAACTTCGTGGTGTAGTAAAACCATAAAGTCAATTTCACAGAATTTTGATTATTAAAAACTATAAAGATTTAGAAATAAGTTTGAAACGTGAGTTTGAAAGATAAGACTTGATTCATTGTAAATGTGTATAAAGGAAAATGAGTTACATGCGATCTCAACAACAAGAGAGCTATTAATTTAATGATCAAAATCAGAAAATTGTATGCTCAGCTTTTGTCTAATAGAATACAACAATAGTGTTTATATAATAAATTGAGAATACTATTTCGATTAAACAGTGTTTTATTGATTTGGAAAAAGCATTGATCGTAACCTGGTGTAATATAAGTTGTGCAAAATGGGTATGAATTCAAAAACAATTTCAATTTTGCAGTCGATTGTTAAAGATACCAACAGCTTTGTTCTGATGAATGTTTATGCAAAGCTACTGTGTAAGATGTATGATACATTAAAAGTTCACTCTTATAGGTTAATACCTATATTTGTTTGAACACGTGTTAGTTATTTTTACAATTATGTTAATAAATTAAAATTAAAAGATTGTCGAGTTGTTTATTAGTGATTGGAGAAAAAAATCTGAATACCATGTGCGACTGCAGTGTGTTTTCACGGCACATTTACACTAGCGCATTAATATTCGTTGGTTGTCACCGTTTTTTATAATATATCAAATACATTAGTAGTTGTTCTTTAAGGTGATTGGGGTGTTTGTTAATTAATTCAAACACCAATCCACATTATAAATTTGAAATGATTGCCCTTTTTTATTCTTTATTATTAATCTATTTACTTTATTCTATTTCTATTTCTATTTCTCTTTATTTTATTTTGTTTTTATTATTATTTTTTTAATTTAATTTTAATTTTAATTTCTCTTCTCTTCCCTCTTAGCTATATGTCTTTGTGATGGTATCGTCACATTCTCTCTCACTTCTGAATGAAACACTTGGTTTTCATAAATTCCTCTCTACGTATGGCTTCAGATCTTCGATGTGAGCCTTATAACGAACTCTATCATCTATATCCTCTAGATCGCAAGATACAGGCGTCGTTAATCTTAAAATTCGCCGTGGTGTCGACCACCTGGGTACGAATTTCCTGGTTCATCATCGAAACCTACAGGCGGGAGAAGATGTCATAGGCTACGATCTACGGGATTCTCTTTTGATGATATTTGTAGGGAAAAATCGGCTCCGGATAGTCCCGGTACCAAAAAACATGCGTGATATGATGCTATTTTACCACTACAACGCAATAGCTTCAGGACATCCCGGAATCACCCGGTATTACCGAACAATTGCACGCCGCTTCTGGTGGCCAGGCTTGTTCTTTCAACTCTTCTATTCAGACTATATATTAATGATTTGTATGAATGGTTGAAAAATTAAAAAAATGTTGTAAAATATATTCCCGTCAGTAAATACGAATTAGATAAAAGTCTTACTATACGCTGCCGATCTGGTGATCATGACTAAAACTGTAGACAATATGACTAGAATATTGAAAAGCATAGAAATCAATTCAAAAAAAAAGATAAAAGCTAACCTAAAAAACTCGTGAAAGTAAAAAAATAGTTTATACTATTTTTTTTACTTTTACAATATCAATACGAATATATAGAAAAAAAACGCAGAAAACTCGTTAAAAAACAGATTTTTTTAAAATTTATTTTTAATTTTTTTAAATTAACATTAAACCAATATTGAAACTTTTTACCTGGTGGTAATATTTGTTTTGGGCATCTAAATTTATACAATTTTTTTTTCGTGAAATTTTAAAAAATATTCATTAAATTTCAATTATGTAGAAAAAAAAATTTTCGTAAAATCGTTCGTCTACAACCTCAAATCATATAGTATTTTTTGCACAACATATCAATCAAAAGATAATTTCAATATCTACAACTTTCTTATTTAACCTTTTCTATTCGAGGTCAAATTCCCATGTAGAAAAAAACGTTTTCCCATGTAAGAGACCGCTAATGAGTATAAGTTGTTTTTTATATGGTTACGAGGAATTTTCTTGCAGAATTGTTTTGATAATTTTAAATGCATTGATGTTATTCTATACAGAAGCAAAATTTAGACTTTTAGTTGTGTTGTAGCAAAAAAAAGCTTGGTTATAGCATCAACAACGAAATTCTTTGATTTCCCATTCTACCATTCTACCCGTGTTAAAATTCTTAAAATACATTTTTGAAAGACGGTAATCATATTTAACAATGTACCACCTCCCCGCCCCCTCCTTGGAATTCGCCAGCACTAGTTTTCAATATTTGATTTTCATATCAATAAAGATAATAATATAAATATGGTATTTATACTATGTGAAAGGATCACAAGTTAGTTGAAGGTTAAATCAATCTCTTTATATGATGTAACATGTTCTAATATAATGTGAAACCTTATTGTTCATGGCCGTTGGGTCTTCATAGCTAGCTACATACCTATATACTAACCAAAATATTTTAAATATTTTAGAAAATAGAATTTGTAAATCTGTATGTTTGTTAGATACCGAATTATGTATGCAAACTTCATTAATTGGACAAAAACCTCATGAAAATGAAACATGTTGGTAGTATAAGTATGCAACATTTTGTTCAAGCAAAGTGTTAAAACACGTTCAGGTAATTCTTTTTCTTCGTATATAAACTAGTTATTAGCTCGTTTCTCGGAACAGTTTGAACTATAGTGATAAACATTAATGAAAATAGAAAAACATGATTATACAAACCTACTTAATACATAAATTCTACCATCTATCTACAGCAGTCTACTTCTGGATGGTTGAATAAACACAATCTTAAAATATCTCTTTTTTTCGACAATTCTTTTTAAAACTTGTATTGTCACAATGTTTCACCTGTAAACTTTCACCAGTGCCTAATTAGAAAAAGAATTAAGCGAATTCGCAGAAGTATCGCGACTTTGCTATTTAGTTCATTCAAAAATCACTTAAAAAATTAGTCAAATCAATGTATCCATGCTCAAGTTTTTCCATTACATAAAAAAAAAACAATAATATTAGGATTTAACGTCCTTTCTTCGGATAAAACGTCTTCAATAGAGCCATCATTATTTTTAATCTTTATTTATTTAAACTACATCCAATATTAAATTATACAATTAAATTTATGACGTGGGTGGAGTCGCTTAGTTCGTTCTTATCCTTACGACGGCAGTGTGATCAATCAACCGCCCAGTTAATTATTCATGATTTTTATTTTTTCGCTTCACATCTTTACTCGATAGGCCACTGAGCCGATAAAATACAAACATTAAATATGCATATATATATATATATATATATATATATATATATATATATATATATATATATATATATATATATATATATATATATATATATATATGCATATTTAATGTTTGTATTTTTGTAATGAGACAACTTGAGCATGGATGCACCACCTATCGCTGAAAGTCACTTCAAAACTCTCTTTCAGAAGCTTTTCTAACTATTATATTTTTCAGCGCATTTTACCTTCCCCTAAAAGGTAATTCATACTCCACAATAATTTAAAGAAAACATCACCCGGGGAATATTTCACTAACATTCATAATATATACTCTTTCCCAAAAAAAATTCCTTTCTAGTAATTGTTTACTAGACTAATACTCATAAAAGCCGTCTGTACACCTACTCTTGGAACAACACCAAATTGTTGTTATGAATGATGTGGGTTTGATCCTCATCTAAATATATATTTTATTATGGTAATTTAATTAATAATCAGAATGTTATAATTTTAATGTACGTAATCCGTGTATACAGTTTTATATAAGAGTTTAAAATAAACATTCTATATTATAATTTTAATAATATAGCTTGATAGACACAATAGATATTAAATAAGGCTGTCAACAATAAAACTCAGTTCTTTTATAAAGTAAACTAACAAAAATAACGATTATTTTCATACAGGTCTATCGTTAGAAAAATCAAAATATTTGTCGCCATATGTTGTGTAGGATTTTCCCGCAAATAACTTGAATGTTCATATCAGTATTTGTTTCACGTATTAATCCTTATCGTAATCTTAAATAAAATTTTATTCTTATGGAAAATTCGTAAGATTGTATCGATTCAAATGGCATTATTTATTATTATGCGAAATAATTGACAGTTATTGGTTGTACGACGGAACTGATACAAGGCGCTTTGCTGCTGCTAAAAAAATATATACGATAATGATGTACTCTAATCGCAGGCCATAGTACTCATCAGAGATAAGAAATGTCTTAATTTTATATGATTGCTAAGTATTTCATATAGATTGAAAACAAAACTGCGTCTTAAATCTTAGCTTAAATCTTCCTACCTGATTAAAATTATGATAATGTTTTATTGTCACGTGCACTCAATGTGCAATTTTTAAAAATCATCGATTAAGGAGAACAAGTTTCAGCTCTACGGGTCTATTTATACTATCGAAGTATCTATCAAATTGCTATGTCCACCAATCGGCATTGATCACATGTTAACTGTTCAGCAAATAATATTGAGTTATTGGACCACGTGGTTTTGGACGTTAAAAATCTTAAAATAAAATATAAAATTATTAAACAAAAAATAAATTTTGTACAATTGTATTAAATCAAGTTTTATGCATATTTATTTATTTTTTTATTTGTTTTGGAAATATATTTTTCCCGACAAATTTCACTTCCGTACAAACTTGAATCGATAATTATTAGTCAATCAAATTTTAATGGAATTGCTTTTATTCCATTTTGATTAATAAATGAATTTTCCCTTTGTTTTTAAATTTGATATCGGATTCCACTAGGAAACTCACTTACCGACTTGTAATTTTACAATTTCAATTTACTTCCTCTAATTGTTAAATGTATTCTACATCTTTATCCGAATTACTTAATCAGTGATATTCGGAAGGGATTTGATCATTAGTATCAGGTTCGCACTGTCTTTATGCATGATTTTCTGTAGTTTTTCATGCGGTTTGCACAAAGGTGATTGCTATGATAGTTTCTCACAAGTCCGCTACAGCTGCTTACCTTTCCATCATATCTTGTATTTTTAACTGTACAAGGTGTTTATTGTTAAAGAGAAATTGAAGTTTGAAATTCAATTTTGTGGTTAATTTCAATAACTTGAAAACTTGCGGCTACACATGATTTATCAATTTTTTTAAATTTTTTGTGTGCTATCTGTTCTTTGAATCATAATATCAATTTTAACTTACATTGACAATTCCAGTAGGATATTTAACAGACAAATATCACTGTTGATATTTATTTTAATCTTGGCAAAAGGCTATATCAAGATTAAAATAAATGTTATCATTGGTATTCCCATTAAAATACTATTGCAAGTATCCATCCTTTACTTCGAAATGGCATATTTTTGCGTATCCGTGAAGAACATATTCTTTAAAAATCATGTATAATAATATGAATAAATTTCGATTTTTTACCCAATTCCCTATATCAAATTATTTTGTATTTTATTAATACGTATTTCGACTACAAAGTAGTCATTATCAGTATGAATTAGCTAGTTGTAATGATTCTCTGAGGAGATATTATTCGTTGTTAATTACGTATTTATAAAATACAAAATAATTTAATCTAGGAAATTGGAGAAAAAATCGAAATTTATTCGAAAAATCCTAGAGTTCTCATTAAAAATTAAAAAAATAAAATAAAAATATAATAATATGGTTATAGAGCATTTTTATCTTCTTTTTACATACGAAACACAATATTAAAATATACATACAGAATATGACATATATGGGTCATTCCCACTTAAGAGGTAACCGCTTTACTAACAAAAGACGTGACACGATAATAATGTTAAAATTTTAATATTATTCCTTAACAGTTTTATTTAATCCAATTCCGTAACAGTGTTATTAAAATAATTGATTGTGCATATCTAGCCAGATAACCAGCCAATTTTAAATTTTTTTATCATTTTAGGGAAAGCCAACAGAAAGATCCACCTCTATGGAAAACGTCTCATTACTAAAATAAGACAGGCCAGGAGAGAGACATTTTACATGTGTGAGGTGCGAAAGTAACAAAACTAAATTAATGAATTATACTTAATACTTAATTTGTATACAAACATCAAGAAAAGATGCTCATGCTTCTGTTTATTTTCATGTCACGATAGGATAACGGTTTAGCAAAACGGCCAAAATACATTTTGTGCAATTCCATATTTTGAAGATTTGATAGGGGGTTAGTACTTTTGAAGACTCGGTCTAATAAACACTTAAATGTGTTCCATTAACACACATAATTAATACTATTTTGATATCGATGATATATTATGTATTTCCACAATGAAAACAGTCAGTTGTAATCTCCAATTATTTTCATTTGTTAGTGGAAAATAATATTTTGCTTTCAATTAACTATGTCTATTCATAACCAACCATCTGCTACTGACATTCATTTGTTTAAATTATAATATTTAGCGCTCTGCTACACTACTGTTTATTAAACTAACGTTCGTTGAAACCAGCGTCCGTTCAACGTCCGATCTAGCTTTCTATTGTGTTAAATACAAGCAGCAATACAAGAGTTTGATATACAACAGACGTTCTCGCTTCTAATATTTCTTCTATTTTGTATCGTACAACAAAGACAAAGAAGTTTATAAATAAATAAAATAATTTTTTCTAATAATGGAACCAGAACATGTATTCAAATTTTCTTAAAAAAAAAAAAATAATAAGTTAACTTGTATAAAAAATTGGCTATTTTAGGATCTGTCCTCCAAATCGGTGGGTGCGTATCGTTGTATATAATTGTATTTTTTCTATTTATTGGAAAAATCTAGAAAAATTTATACAAAAACTTTGCAAATTTGGTGATTTTTTGATCACACCGCATTTTTCTAGTAATTAAAGCAAAACAGTTGGTATTTTTGATGGTTTTCCCCAAAAGCAGGAATGCAATAATAACGAAAGGTTTCCTATTTTATTTCATATCGATTGCCAAAAAAACCACATCTTCCTAATAAGTATTGAAAAAATGTAAGCTTTTTAAAATTACTTATGTTTATTGTATGTTTGCACAATCTCTATTTGTAAAATATTTCAAAAACATATTATTTAATATACTTGAGTTTACCTTTATACAAATAAACCGGAAATGACAATGTATATACGTATTTAAAAAGATGAAACTAACACAATTATAAGTATAAATAAAACTGTAAATAAATTAAAAATATATAAGTGTGAAATATAAAAATTAAAAATATATAAGTGTGAAATATAATCAAACGCTCGTGTGTCAAGCTATATTTAATTTCATCGAAAGCACCTACGACCGTTCGACATGCGCTAAAACTGTCGTCCTTTCGACGTCCGTTCGCTTCAATGCACGTTAGAAAAAAACTGAAGTGTGGCATACATTCATTTAACTCAATGGCAAGTTGAAACGTACGTTGATTTGACCGTTCCTTTCTGCGTTGAAAAAATCTATAGTGTGACAGAGCGATTATTTTATGAATTCTCGACAATAATTTAAATAATATTCAAACGATTAGCGTATACCGTCAAGAGTACTTAAACACTGTTCCATGTTTGTTTCTTTATAAACAAGTAATGTGAGTAGTCAATAAAGATAAAGTACTCGAGTCTAGACCATGAACAAGTATAATATATTTTTACGTATTCGTCCGTTGCATAGTACGAGGGCCACTTAATGGATTGAGTAATTTAAATTCGTAATAAAATATTCTTATTCGAGAAAATGAAATTATTTGCTCAGTAGTTAGCATGTTCATTGTATAACAAAAGTGGAACAAAAATTATTAAATAATTTCAATATAAGACACGAAGAAATGTTATTCTTTAGAAATAAAACATTTGAAAATTAAATATATCGTTTATGAAGAACTTTGTTATTCAAAATATGAATCGTGATAAAAAACAGTTGGGTACATACTGTGAGCTGGCTTTTTCTAATTCTCATCTGGAAAAAAAAAAGAATACATGTTGACTTCAATCTTCATTAGGTGTGAAATTATCAATAGCCGCCGTAAGGATGAGTGGCCAATCAAATTGTGCAGTATATCTAATGAAGGATTAGGTTTGCTTTTTTCAAAGTTTCGTACAACTACTTCTTTTAAATAATAATCAAATTTTATACAAGTAATACAAGATTGTAATTATTCTACTTCAATATTTACTTCTTATAGATTCTACTATTACTTTTCAAATATATTCAAAAAACTAGGTACATAGGCTCTAAAATAACTTCGGTTCGTGGTAAACTACCAAATTAAATTTTGGGATTTTCATTATAGTCGCGCACAACACTAAGATTTTTCAAAGCGCCATTTATTTTTTCTTGGTTTAAAATTATTATTCAAAAAGAATTAAGAAGGTAATCTGAAAGTGTATATCAAAGTTTTATCCTGAGATTTTTCTCATGAGGGTTGACGAGATAAGAAATCGTATTCCCATCGAGGTGAGAACAAAAATATTTTCTAAGGGCACTTTAGATTTTTGTAGGCTCTTGAATTTTTCTTCATTTTTTAACTCCAAAGCCTGGCGCATATTGCGGTGTGTTTGGCACAGCGTGGGAATATTCGTTCTCCAATACAACGTATGTATTGCCATCGCGTTATATCACTCGCGTCATGTCACGCCGCCAGGCCTTATAAAATCTAGGGAAGTCCATCAACTCACAAAATAAACAACCTTCCTGTGTGCTTTTTAAGTTGTTATTTGCATATTAAAGATGTTATTCAAAATTTAACAAATTTATGATTTTTTTAGCTTAATCAAAAAATTTTATTGATGAAAAATGTATTACTTACAAAATGCTATTATTTTAGAGTATTTGGTAACAAATTAAAGCTTTGAAATAGTTTTTTAAGAGTGATTTCAAATGCATTCCACAGAATTTGAATAGCATAATTTATTTTTTTATTATAAATTATAGAAAATATTTTAACATAAATTAATGATAATGGTTGTTATTTTCATTTACAGCATGGAATTATTCTGTAACAAAAAATAAAAACAAACATTTTCCTTTGTTTTGACCAAAAAGTCTTTATTTATGTCTATTTTCATCAATATTAGATATGTTTAGAGCTTATTACCAAGAGTTTTAAATTTGAAATATATAAAGGCATAATAAATTCCGTGTACCTAAAACGTTGAAATTTAATAACCATGATGGATTCCTACTGTAATTAAAGAGAAATGTGTGAAAATCATGAAAAGTTTTAGTTCCCCACCCACAGTAGTTTAAATTAAAAGTAGTATAAATTATAATAAAAACTCTTAGATGTTTATTATTATAATTTAATAGACTGATAAGTCTTTACATTTCAGGAAAGATGAAAGCATAACAAGTTTTACGAGGACCGGTCTCAGGTGTTTTCCTTATTTATAAGAGAATATTTACTAAATAACTTCTCATATATGAGTAAAATGTTTGAAAATAAATAGAATATGGAAGATCATCCTAGCAATTTTAATAGGCACGCGAAGTGTGTATATTACACATCAAAATATGAAAACCTCAAATTTTTACAATCAAATATTGTACGTAGGCTTGTTTTTAAGTATTTGCAGGGCAGGGAGGGAGTACTTGAAAGGAAACCATAATTAAGAATTTGATGTACTTTGATGGTTTTTATACCTCCAGCTATTAAATCTGAAATTATAAATATTAAAAAAAAAATATTTAACAACTCCTCCCACAGTTTCTTCATTCACAATAATCTTTCCAAAATAATTTCCAAAATAAATTACTTGATAATGACTTAAGAAGCAGAAAATGCACTCGTAATTTTTAAAATTTTTCAATTGAAAATTAAACTATGTTGACACTTTTTGTTGTTATTTTATAAGAATGGATTTTCTTAAGATAAACAATAAATTTATTAATTTTCCTTACGTATTATATTAAATAAAATCATGTTCATTCGCAAGCAAGTACGTGAATAATGTCTCTAATTGGTATATTATACTAGTTTCAGACGTATGGAAATGTTTCATGTGCCTCCTGAAGTTTCCAAGGTAGGTCTTATAGATAGGCCAACGTAGATCCAAGGAATGTTTAATATACCTCTCCAAGGCTAGGTGGATCACCGTTTAATAGTAATTTTAGTTTTTTATAGTAATAAGTCACTTTTACTTTCTTGCATGTTCAAATACTAAGGTAGATATAGTTTTAAATTGAAAACCTACTGAGCGATACTCTTGGAGTAATTTCTATGAAAAATAAAAACTTAAAAAACTGTTACTCAAGTGCTCAATATCCTTCAGCATTGAATACAGGCTTTTAGTTGCTCTTTACTTGCAATCTATAAATAACAACTCGCAAAGTAAATAAGATTTTGTTGTCAACTTTATAAAATTTCATTGTTTATAAGAAAGATCTACTAATACATGCAAATGCAAAATTTAATTGGTATCCAAAAACCATAGTATAATGGGGCACCTCAGTACAATTTTGATTACATTCTATATATGTGTACGTTTAAAACGGTACTAAGACAACATAGACGTTCATTTTACTCGACATAGACGTCTTAAGTTCGCAACGTTAGAAAATATTGACAAGCAAAAATAATTTTATTATAGGTGTTCATTGATTCATCTAATTAGTCAATTTTCGCATGTCTGTTTTCCCATCCATCACCAAAATAACTCAAAAACAAAATGAAATAGTGAGTTGAAATTTAAACGTACTTAATCCATTATGATCCGTAATCCAACTTGAACCATTAAAGATCCAAAGAAGTTCAAACATTGATACTGAATCATATGTCGAGTATCTGAACAATCAATTCTGTTAATAGTTATATTCACTTGTTTTTATTCTAAAATTGGATTTTAGTATGAGAGTCCAGATGCCTGTCGTTTACTGGCCGCTACAATAGTGTAAACTTATTAAGTAAATACGTCTTTTGTTACTTCAAACAGGAAAAGTTAGCTTGCCAAATATTCCCAACCTCTAGAGAACAGCAGGCGTCTAGATATCAAACGACTAACAAATCTTGCGTAAAATTCATGCTAAAATGATTACGATTTTATATTCCAAATACGCATATGTAATACGAAAATTTATGAAGGTATTCAAGCAGTTTTCGATTTCATAAATAATTCAAGTGTTTAATTAAATGATTTTTCTGTCTTCTTTATGTAGAAAAGGAATTTTTCAATTTTATTTCAAAGAAAGCATTTAATTAAATTTTTTTGAAAATTATATATTTACATTTCTTTTTATTCCATTTTATTTCCGTCTCAACGTGCATTCTAGTATTTTAATTTCCTGTAATAAAGTGAAAATTGTAGAATATATAATAAAATTTTATCCAAACAAATAAAACATTTGTTATGACTCACCACAATATTGATATATTGAAACCTTATAGTAGTCCATGCATTGTATATGAAATATTGATTATGAATATAATCTAAAATATATCTGTTTTAAAAAGTCATATAGGCACGTTATCAATGATGCCGCTCATTTGATTACCTCTTCATTTCAATTTATTATAGGAGATTCATGCTTAGTTTTCATTGCCATAGTAGCCAAAATTTAAATCTTTAATGTTAACATTCAGCTGACTCTATTTATTGACTAAAACAATGCAATTAATTATAGTAAAATATTCTACACTATTTTGAATATAATTTGAATTATAATAATGAGATATTGGCGTATTAATATTCGATTGACGAATGGGACCAAAATGAAAAAAAGGGTGCGACCGACCGATACTATTTTATATCTTTACTTAGAAAATGCTATGAACTGAGAAAAAGAATCAACCAAAATCGCTGATCGTAGAGACCGAAAGCTTGGAGAGTATTTTCTTTGTATGAAGTAGGCATCCGTCAAGAAATTGTACCCTAAGGGTAGAAAATCCTAAGGGGATGTTAAAAAAATGTTATCGATCTCATTAAGATCGTTTTCATCGAAACTAAAATAGATTTGAATTTGATAGAATTACACTCAAATTAAAATTTTAATGTTGAAAATTGTTTTTTATTAACAGAAGTAAATGATGATTATTTATAAGTACTAAGTTAATAATTATTGTTAAAATTTGTTATAATAGTTAAAATAGCTTTTCTTCAAAAATAAAAAAAGCCTAAAACTAATGCACAAAAATGTAAGGAATATATGAAAGACAGAAAATAATAAAATATGAATTACAGCAGAAAGATGCACAAAAGTGTAAGGACTATCGTGAAAGATAGAAAAAAAAAATTGAATACCAGAAAAAATTGCACAAAAGTGTAAAGAATATCGTGAGAGACAAAAATCTATCAATACTACGTCATCTGAAATTTCTGCTGGATTATATAGACGTAAAGGACTATTAAAAAATAAAATCATTATATTTAAATAAAGTCCTTGCTAGCAAAAGGTTATTCAGATGCGTAAGTAATTTACATTTTATATAATAAAATTTTTATTCTGTATTATGTTTGTTTTTCGTAGCATTTCTGATAGTAAAAGAAAGGACAGTGAAGGGTCGCAACATATATTTATAGTAAAAATGTCATTGAATATATATTGAAAGGAATACAGTTCTTTCTTCTTCGTTTCTTCTTTGTGAAACAAATGTTTGTTTATTTATTTTACTGCATTGTTTGTTTAGGTGACTTGATTGTCATTGTCACTTATATTTCGATTCTAATAATAAAATCACGTCAAATATCAAATAGATAATGATGATATTGAAACAAAATTCTTTAACCACTTAATATACTATAACCACAAATTTAACCACTCACATCAAAAACTATACAGTGGATTTGTTGTTATGGGATACAAATTTGGGATTTTGTTTTGGTTTCAATATTTAGTTTTTTTCTTTTTTCTTATGTCTATTTCGTTTTCTTTATCTTTCTCACCTCCTTTTCGTTTTTCTTCTTTTTCTTCAGATTTTCATGCATTGTCATAAACTTCTGAGCTTTGGGCTAGGTTTCAAGTTTCTAGCTCATTTGGAAGTTAGTTTAAAATCAACTACAAAATTCCTTCCGTACAACATGCACCACCTGGACAGACATGCAAGACAGCGAATTATTAAAGCAAGTAAACAAGAAAAACCGAAGCACTATATCAAAGCAAAATCAGTCAAAAGCGCTAGATAAAAAACTTGACATGTTGCATAAGAGTTACTTACATAACGTTTTTCGTTTAAAATTATAGAAATTATTTTATACTATTCAGTTCGTTATAAAAACATCATACATTAAAAATTATTTTAATTTTATTATTATTCAATTTCCATTTTTTCATCATAAGAACTTTCCTCGAACTTTAAGGAATTTTAAACAAACAAAATAGCCAAATTCGACCAAGCGATCCCGAGTTTTGCGCAATACATTTAGAGCTTCATTTTTACTTGAACGGATACAGTTTATTTTGGTTATTATTTAAATTTCTTATCGTCAGCAAAAAATGGCTGAACTGATTTTGCTCAAAAGCTATGTATCGAAAGAAAATCTACGTGGAAATCATTATTTATTTTCGAGATAATCGACACGAAAAATTTCGAACATTCATACAAATACAAACATCCCATTAAAAACATTTGATTTGGGTCTTAGTGACGTTGAAACATACAGATATATCAAAATTCAGGATTCACAATATCAACCACAATATAAAAACTTTAAAAGTCTTATAAATAATAAAAACCACAAATAAAACAACCAAATTTTCTGATGTCACAATTCATATAAAATAGCATTTTTTAGATTTTACGAACCTTCTTAAAGTCGAACCCTATTACAAAACACAAAGAATAAAGTGGACCGGAGTGGATAGAGTGGATACATTCAAAACTAATCATGCAAACAAACACATAAATGATACATAAAAACCAATCAGTTGAAGGAATATAAATTTGGGTGTATAGAATAAGAAGTTATATCGACGTATTCTTGACGATGTTTTTATACTATTGTGGCAGATTATTTGGGGGTTAATTGTTCCTTATGAAAATTTTATTTAAAATTTTCATATAAAAAATCCGTATCGATTAGGATAATATTGGAAATAAAACTTTATTGATGGTAAATTTATGAGACTTCATTCATGAAAAAATTGATTTTACTAGTGATCATCTATTCCACGTAGAGTTACAATCATCACAGTGTTACATACCACAAATTTTTTTGTTTACTTAAAATCACAGTGACTGCCGGTAAAACTGAAAACTTAAACTTATAAAATAATAAGAGTTCTGGAATTGAAGTGCCAAAAATGTAAAATTCCTTTTTTGCATTGATATTAGTATAGATTTTCCACATAATAATTTTACCGATGTATTTTAATTTAAATGAAAGAGAATTTGGTAGAGCGGAAACTGCCTATTAACAATATTACAATGCCTATTACAATATATTTTTGTGTATTGAGTTTCTGTGGCATCTGTTTGCTCGAAATGACATTTAAAGCAAACAAAATGGTGTTTAAATGATCACTTCCATTTCTGTTGATATTATTAGCCCCCTCATATTTAGAAACTTAAACTAAAATAAACTCGGTTCTTTTGCATTCATTATTTCTAATTTTAGTTTC
This sequence comes from Chrysopa pallens, assembly GCA_020423425.1. Classification (NCBI taxonomy): domain Eukaryota; kingdom Metazoa; phylum Arthropoda; class Insecta; order Neuroptera; family Chrysopidae; genus Chrysopa; species Chrysopa pallens. The sequence continues at coordinate 8,720,336 of CM035593.1, read as the reverse complement.
ATAGCTATAAATTTAAATTAATTTGTAATGTGGAGAAAAAATAATATCAATTATAAAAATTTCTTCTCTTCATTTATGAACAAATATTTTCATTAATTTTGCTTGACGGTTCTTAAATGGGTAATATGTGTAATTGTATATTTTTCTTCAAAATAAATTTCGTTTATTCTTAAATACGTTTGATATTTCGAATTTCAACCATGGCTTACGACTGAAATTTATACAACAATTGAAACGGAAAAAATTATAATAAAGCTTTTTGTATTACTAAAAAGTACGGATGTACATAAAGTTATTGTTTGTTTTCTGAGCCCAGTTGCTTATTATATATATAACACATGGACTGAATAGTCCCGGGCATAACAAAGAAAACACAGTTTTGTTGGTTCAAAATTAGCTTTATTCATCAACGTAATCTCCATCAAGAGCAACGCAATCATTTCAGCGCCGGTCTAACATTTCAATACCACTTTTGTAGAACGATTTATCTTTTGCCTCAAAATAGGCCTCAGTTTCAGCGATAACCTCTTCATTCGTGCGAAATTTCTTACCGGCGACCATTTTTTTCAGGTCTGCGAACAGCCAGTAGTCGCTGGGAGCCAAATCTGGCGAAAAAATTCCGGTTTGTTACGTTTAAACATGGCCAAACACTGCTCAGAATCATCAACACGTTCTCGTTTTTTGGTCAACAGTGAGCAAACGCGGCACCCACTTTGAACAGAGCTTTCTCATAGTCAAATGCTCATGCAATATAAAGCCAACACGTTCTTTTGATATCTTTACGATGTCAGCTAACTCACGCAACTTCACTTTTCGATCATTCAAAACGATTTTGTGGATTTTTTTAATGTTTTCTGATGTTACCGCCTCATTTGGACGTCCACTGCGTTCTGCATCATCGGTGTCTCTACGACCACGTTTGAAGTCAGCAAACCAACGTTTTATTGTTGTTTCTGATGGAGCGGAGTCCCCATAACACTTTTCATGCCATTGCTTCGCTTGAACGGTATTTTTTCCCATCAAGAAGCAGCGTAAAATTAAAACACGAAATTGTTTTTGATCCATTGTTTTGAAAATAACAAAAGTAGCGTCACTCTTAGCACAATAACTCACAAACTAATGAATAGAATATCTTGAAATTTTAACAGCTGTCTTTTGAAGGTTAGTATTAACTGGAAAAAAGGTAACTGCAATAAAACTAGCACCATGTATGTGTTATGCCCGGGAATTTTCAGTCCATGTATTAGCTTCATTACTGACTAATAACCCTGGAAAGATGAAATATTTCTGTTAGTGTATGTAATATCTTCTAACAATTATTACCCTGGCGTAATTTTGTTCAATTAAAATTTCTAATAATCTTGTAATAAAGGAGGGAAAGCACTTTAAAATTAGGGCTTTTTTCCATCTCTTACTTCTTGAACAACTTCACAATGGGCAAATTTTGGTAACATTCAAAAATATGATACCAAATTAATCAATATTATATACTTTTATACTTAATAAAATGTAATTGCAGTTAAAACATTGTTTTTTTATGTAGGTATATTTAAAATTTAAAATTTTAATATTTGGATGATAGATCAGTGACTCTTAGTTCTAAAAAAATTACTCGTAGATGTCTCTGCATGATAGTTATACTTAATGCCAGCCATCATCTTGAGGAAGACTTTAGAAGAATATTTTAAGCACTACTGTAGCAATGATTAATTATTTATTTATTTCTAATTCTTAAATTAAGCAATTTAATGTCAGACATAAAATAGTTCAACATATTTAAATCTTCTATGTGTCTATTCCTATTGTGGTAATTATTTGTGTTTCTAATTATATTCTTGTATTTATTGTTAAGTTATTTATGTGTTAAGATTCTATTTGTTCATATTAATAGATCGATTTATTTAACAATGATTTTGTGATTTCAGTGTTTAATTTTAATCGTATTTAATTGTCTTTTCTTACTAATAATTCTTAGCAAATAAATATAAAATTTTTCAGCATTCTAATAAATTTAAATAATGTTAAACTTGATTTTATTAAAAAAATTATAATTTGCCTTGTAAAAATTAAAAAAAAATTACTATCTATCCGAAACCAAAATATATAAAATTTATCTTAGATCCAAACCTTTATTTTCTTGAAAAGTTTATAAAAAAAACTCAGATAGAGATGAAATATCGCCTATCGCCTATCGATAAACGATATTATGGGCTATCGTATATCTATTAATTTTAAATCATATTATTGGTCACGATGGTGACGTGTCCATCTTGTGTGTTGATCACGATGACGTGAATGTACAAGCTAACCCCCTAGTAACAAAAACAAAATGCGGCTAAAGAAGTTTTCACTTGAATAATGATTTTATAATAGAAAAGTTTGATACAAAATTGGAAGGGTTTGGAATCTTATTTATAGCGATTAGCATAAAATTGTCAGTTGTAAAGCTTATTTTGCACTAAAATTAAAAAATTACAACTTGAATCCAGTAGAAAATATTTAGTTGAAATATATTTATAAATGCCCTAGGGTAAAATTGAAGCATAACGTGATTTTAAAACATTTCTAAAAAATTATGTATGTGAAATAAAGAGTTATTGAGAAATTAAAAATTGAAATATTAAAAAAAGGATTTCATTTGAAATTTTTTTAAAATATTATTGAAATTATTCTTGAAAACCGATTTCATTATCACATTTAAGGTTACCATTTCGTTTTTTCCAATATTTATATATATATTTTTTTTATTAAACTCAATATTATTAAGTGTAGTTATATGGCGATTAAATTCTGTGAGTGTCACAAATACTTCCAAAGTTATAAATGCGCAAATTTATATATAATCTTATGTTCGATTTTTCATTTACCAATTCATGAGTAAACTAATATATTTCGTTTAGTTTTCAAAATGTTTTTTCTTTTGTTTTTTTGTTTTTTGTTTTTTTTTTTTGTTTGTTTTTGTTTGTTTGTTTTTTGTTTTTTGGTTTATGTCGCTGTGAAAGAGTTAAATGTTTGGTTACAAATTGGTTTTTCGTTTTTCCCACTGTCAATTTTTCTTTTACAATTTTGAAAAAATTGTCTATAATTATCCTTTTTTAAAGAATTGTTCATTGTGTTTTATCCAAAAACACTCGACTAAATAGTTGGTTAATATTTAATGATAACGTTTGGGTTATATAAAAGGTAATGTGTATTATAACGGTTTGGTATACCACAGTAAATTCGATGAACATTCGAATGTTTGTCTTACAAAGTTTATGACACTGGATTTGTCTTAAGACATGTCAGTATATAAACTAAGTTTGTATCTATTTTATTATTTTTATCATAAAATTCTAATCAAATGCTGACAAATATAACATCAATAAAATTGTTGCAATCCTATACATAATAAAGTAGAAATACTAAATTCAATAATACTTTATAAATTTCAATGAATTATTAACATAAAATATCCAAATTTAAGTAAAACATGAAACTAATATGAATATAACTTGTCGCGGCTTTTCTAACAGATCTTAAGACGTAGAATGTTTTCTCACACCCCACCTTGTTCGGACAACGTACGCCGATAAAGAGATTAAGCAGTGTTTTTTCCCCGATTAAGTGAAAACCTATACCTAATAAAATAAAATGTAGTCTACGTTACGCGGTGATAATATATTCTATTGAAGAATGAATTTTTATCATCGGTTATGTGTTTTAAAAAAATAAGCATCCTACAAACAAACAAATATAACAAGCTTTAAACGTAGTTAAAACCACTTTATGAATTGACTCGATTTCGGTTTAGTTTGTGGTCTAGAATGTATCCTGATGGATTACTCAAAATTGGAAACACCATATAAATCCTTTCGTAGTTGAGTTTTAAAAGGTTCTTTCTTAATTTTCATTTTTATTATATCTTCTAAAAATGTGGAGGTTCTGTTCTCTTTGTGTGTGGGTTCGAAATATCACACTTTTTATTTCCGCGGTTTGGACTGTATCCTTGATCGACATATTAAAAATAAAATTCCCTCTTCACCTCTTTTGAGGCTTCAAATGAATTCCCTGTTCAAAATTTCATACTTTTTGGCTAAGTAGTTTGGGCTGTACCTTGATCCAAAAACTTTTGAACCACGTCTTTTAATATTTTCAGGGATTGAATAAACTTTATCATAATCTGCACTTATGTTATAAAACGATACTCTGTTCAAGCTTTCTTAGCAGCTTGAAGTGTATTTTAATCGAGATGAAAAAATTTTAAATCGCTTTTTCTTAATTGTGAAGTTGAATTACAAAAAATTCTTTCTTTCTTTCTTTGGATCGTCTTAATTATAACAGGACCCTCTGGGTTTAATTTGAAGCTTTAGCGTTAGTACCTTGCACGATATATTATAATTTTAACACCCTCTTTAACTCTTTAGTCGGTGAATCTCTAAATTCGTTATACTCAAAAAAGCCATCGTTTCGTTATCCTCAAAAAAGCCATACACACCCCTCCTGCAAATTTCAAGCATCTAGATCAATCGGTTTTGACTCTATGTTGATATGCATGCCAATCAGTTATTTATCCTTTTACATATAGAGATAAGAACAAAGAAGCTTTTATATTGTATTTGTTTTCATATAATATTCATTTCTCTTGAAGAATACTCTTTTATGAGAAATAATTATGATATTTAGAATAAAGAAAATACTTTTAGCGAGACTTTGTATATGCTAGGTTTCAAGTTTGTCGACAATAAAATCACAAACAACTACCTTTTTATGATGCATTTATGATTTTACATTTTAAACTTTTATGTAAATAGTCTACTGCCTCATTCTGTTAAGGATTAATCATAACAAGCGCAGACTTACCTTTTGCATAAATATAATGAAAAATAATAGATGTATTATTTATCTTGTGAAAATTCCCATATTTTTAAAATAACTAAAGAAACTTTGACTTCGGCTAATTTTCATTTTAAATTACGAGTAGACTTTCGAATTTTTAAGTCATTATCAAGTAATGTATAAATATTATTTTATTATGGATTATATATGGGGAAAGTAGGTATGAATACTGTGAATGAAGATACCGTGGGTGGAGGTCATTAATATTTTTTGGATATTAATAATTTAAAATTTAATAACGGGAAGGATTTAGATCTATTTGATTATTAAAATTTATAAATTTAGGGTTTTAATTTAGTTTATTGATCTGAAAGGAGTTTAGTAAATTTAATTTGTGGCTTTTGTCGCAAATATGTAACACCTTCGGCTTGTGTTAAATATCAATTTGATGACAAGTATTGGTAAGATGAATGAAGAAGTTAAAAGAAGTTTTATAGCTGTTTATGTGGTCTTTGTACCTAATTAAAAAAAGATTTACCTGACTGACCCACATTAGTAGCGGCATTAAATTGTGCACATGCTAATATCTATATTCACTATTTTTATAATACATTTTCATAATTATTTTAAGCCAGTTGTATATTATATTTCCGATCGAGGTATCTGATTTGTTGTAAGATGTTGCCTACATGCTGGAGAGATACATACATTGGATACGTTTTGGTTTTGGATTGTAATATGTGGGAATATATGCCTTTACATGGATTGCTGAACCGAAAAACTCTGTAAAAATTCAACAGATCTTTAAAAGAATTATCATTATCTTTAAGTAAAACCATGAATGGACGCGTTTATTTTGAAATAATGCAAGAAAACAAGAAAATATATTATTTAGCGGTTCTAGCGTGACGCAAGAGGGTAGTAGAGCATAAATTTGCAAAAACTACACGCCACCTGGGCATTTTTCAGCATAGTTGAAATTTTTATTATTTTAAAGGATTTAATACAAGAATAATGGGAAGAATATTACCTGTCGATTTATGCGCGACACAAACAAACAATTACTGTATTTTATTTTTTTGAGTGCATTCGATTTTTTTATTTCGAATGAAACAATTCAATGAAGCAATTTAAGGATAATGGAAAAAATATAATATAGCGACTCTAAGCGTAGCATATGGGGAAGGAGGATATCACAAACTTGTAAACAAAAAGCGTCACCTGAAAAATTTTTTAAACCGTCAGAATATGAAAATTTCTCAAAATAATCGTCAGTTAACGACTAGCACGATCAGAAAATCAAGGTGAACCCGCTGTGTAAATATCTGACGCGCTCAAATATTTCAAAGTAGTTTTTTTGTATTCTTCAACAGTTGCCATGAGCATGCGTTACATCCGATTTGGCAACCAACTAAGTGAGGAGGGCTTCTTTAAGTTTCCTTTTTAACATTTAACATTTTTACATTATACCCCCCTCCCCCATCGCTAATAATGTAAACATCATATGATCTTTTTTTTTTAAATAATATCTATTATAATATATAATCTTCAAAATCCAGTATGTTCCAACGACGATCGAGTAAATCTCCTATTAACATCGTGGGCTCTCCTACCAATAGTGTTTAAAGTTAATGTAAAAATTTGAGATATTAAGGACAGGACGATTTATTTATATTGATCTAAAAAAAATATGAAAGAGTTAAATTACAAAAATGGTCTCTCTTTCACTGTAGCAATCATAGATTAAAAGAGTGCTAAAGTTTACTTCAGTCAGACTGGTGAAATATGTCCAAACAACAAAAGATGTTTACAAAAATAAGTTGTACAATCCGATAATCGCATAATATATCCGACAACAAGTAGGCTTTTAAAAAAAAAATTTTTCTGCAAATATATATACAGAGTGTTATTTAAGACATTAATAAAGTATTCGCAGCTAAGCCAAAAACGCGACAATCTCAATCCATATTTGTTAAAAGCTATTAAAGAATGTAATTTAATTTTGTATTTTTGTTTTTCATTTGAAAATGAATGTTTTAGATAATAATAATTCTGATAAACAATTCAAAACAACATAACAATTGAGTATGTTATTATATGTGTTTAAGTAGGTATACAAATTCAAGTGTCGCATATTTTGTTTGGTAATGAAAATTATTTTATCATGTTAAAATAATATGAAATTCCATTATTGCAGTCTCACTCTTCATGACTTGACTTGTTTCTATACTAAAGTTGTGAAATATTTTGATTCAAATTTTGATCGGTTTGAAAACATTGATACATAAAACCACATCGTATAAATGAGATAATATTAAACAAGTAAACTCGTGAAAGTATTCAAAACAGTTTGTTAGATACTCACTCAACTGGAGTATGGTATTCAATATATTATGTCTATAAAGTTAACTGAAATTTTTAATAGAAATAGTTTAGAATAATTGAAATTCAAATTCAAACAATCGAATTTTTTGGTACTTCTGGTATAACTTTCTATCATGTGTAGAAAACTATGCATGCGAATTTCAAAGCCTTGTATAGAAAATATAATTTTAAAGATGGAATTTGTTTAGAAAACTTAAAGATACGGATAAATATTTTTTTGCAAATATCTTGTTAAGACTTCACGTTACGAGGAAGTCAGTTATAAACAAAATAACCATAATTTTAAGGCTGAGCCTCAACTTCAAATCAGAAAAACCTTGGATATTTTTTAGAAAGTTACTCTCTAAAGGACGTTCTATGCTATTTAAGAGGGTTTGTAGTAAAATTAGGAATAGGGTGAGCTAACAGAGAACACTCTTAGTTAAAATTGACCATGTAAAATTGACGGGTACTAGCTTAAGGAGGTACAATTCTTAATAACTAATAAAAAAAATATTTGTTAGTACTCGTCTTACGGTATTCCAGGATTCTCACATTTCAAGCTTTCTGATTCAATGGTTTGGGACGGTACTGAACAAAAGCCGCTAGATACAAATTTAAACCACATCTGTACTCCTTTGTTATTGAATTTCAAAGAAGCCTCTTTTAACGGTTGCCTAAGCAATTACAACATCATCTGTTAAAAAATCAAATTTCTGACTCATCGATTTGGGCTGTACCTTTATATATCCAAATTTAAGCCAGCTCATAATTGTTCATTTTGTTTTCTTCTTCTTTTCTGTTTCCTTCCGATGTGCATGTCATCAATTCTTGACTGATAGTATTAATGGTAGTTGGCGATGACGTATTTGTGACAATATCGTTTAGAATATCTCAAATGTACGTGATTCAACATTTAAATTTTGTACAATAACGCTAATGAAATTGAGTGATATGATTCCTGAAGGCTTAGTTAGGATAAAGAGTTTTTATGACGTCATGCTTTATAATTGCACTTATTTTTTTAAATGCAAGTATAAAACGCGTTAAGTGGTATATAAAAACGCCATCTTAATATCTCCATGCAGAAATACTGCCTTATAAACAATATCATCTTATATGTTGGTGTTTAAATAAATAACACTGTTTTATGAATAGAACTTGTATTTTTAAAGCTGAATGATATTTATGTATTTTAAATTGTAATTTTTGATAAATTTTAAAGCATTTGTGGGACGCGGTAATGACTAGTAGATAATTAAACAAAACCAGAACATTTTGTGATAATACGAAATCCACTTTTAGCGGTAATTATTTTCTACGTATATTTTGATTAACTAAATGTTGCAAATGTAAAATAATAGATTTTTTATTCATTTAAGTCTATGTTGAGTTAATTGTTTTAAAATTTGTTATGAAAAAATAAAACAGTAAAAAATCAAAACATAGTTCATGCATATTTAAATAATCTAAAGTACTGCCAGAACAATACTTTTTTCACAAATGTCAACTGCTTCCTGGAACAACTTTAATTAAAGGAAGGTACAATAGATAAAATTTGTTGCAAATCAAAAGCATTCACAAGGCTCACTTGTATTCAGAAATACTGCATATGTCGAATATCATCCTTAATATTATTGATCTTATAATTTGCTTGATTATATTGTGAATATTTTTATTGAAAATCAAGCAAACATATTTCTTAGGATATTACAGTAGCTATGGAAATATCAGCTATACTATTGGGAATACTATTAAGCTATACTATCTTAACTACTGTTACCAAACATAGTAAATTATATTGTTAAAAAGTTTATCTGATCCAAGATCAGTAATAAATAGTCCCCTTAAAGTTATTCTGTTATATATTAGCTGCTGTTAACTTCTGTTAATTTTAAACATTAAAACCAAAATAACAGTCTGGATAAAGCACATATTATTATCGTTTTAAAACAACGAACGAAAACCCGTTAAAATGTCCATAAAATCTTGTCATAAATGCTGTTATTATTGAAGTTTAAAAACCTTTATGTCAGCAAAGAAGTTTATGTAATATATCAAAGCACTTTTATGATGACTTTTGATACTGAAACACAAAATAAATAAATTGATCTTCTCAGAAAATGTGAATCTATCAACGTTAAAATGAAAAAGTGATAAAACAACAATTAAATTTATTTAATTTATTTTTATTTATTTATTTATTTATTTTTTTTTAATAAATGATAACATAAAATTCCGTTAAGCAGTAGACCCCACTCATGGCTGCATCCTTCATACTAAGAAATTTATATAAGTTTATCGTAATTGGTTTATGAGTTTATATATGTAGTTTTGAAAATTTATTAATACGAAGCCTCTGATGGCTTAATGTAACACAAAAATATAAATATTTATTTATAACTAATTAGATGGCTCAATGAACACATATACAAAAATTTTGTTTGAGCGATCAATATTTTCTAGCGTAATAAACTTAATAAAAAACTACTAAAATTAATATACTCTGAAAAATGTATGTTAAAACATAATATGTCAGAATGAGTATAAAAATGTATCCAAATTATATCAAATATGTGTTACTTAGAACATTGCCGGTATGAGCAAGCAAGATATGAACCTTCAAAATTCCTTATTATAACGGTGACAGAAACAATTACTTATCACGTCACTTACTAGTCTCTCTCTCTCCTTAGATGACATGTTAAACAGCTATTTCAAGAAAATAATCTTTGATAGACATGTTTTTGAATCATCTTTAATTTAATTTTAATTTTTGTTATAGTTTCATATTTTGATGTGAAATATAACAATTTTTGAATGAAATAGTGAAAGCATTCATTAATTGAAATTTATTCTTTATCTGTTACAAATTTTTCCATAATATTTCTGAATGCATGATACATCATTCATTGTTTCCGTCTATCCTAAAACGGTGAACCAACGTTTACCCTAAAACGGATAACCAAATATCTAAATTATAATTCATATTCTTTCTGTATAGATAATTTTTTCTGGTATTTAGAATAAAATTTTTTTATGTCAATCAATATTTGTTATTAAGTTAAAATTTATAATAATGGCCATTAGTAATATAGTAAAAATTTATAATTAATATGCAAAAAATAAAATTTAAGTAACGCTAGATATTGTTTATCTAATAAATATTCATAGTCAATATTATAATTTTAGTAAAAGGTAAAAATAAATTGAATTTATTAAATTTAAATGCTTTTTAATTATATGAAAAACGGGTAACGAAAAAACAAAAAACAATTGAGGTTGTGGAATTTTTTTATATTAGATCTACTTATATTTTTATACTCGACATACATAATATGTCAGAGTATATTAATTTTAGTCTTTAACTTTAGTCTAAAGTTTATAAAGCTACCGACTATAATATGTACACATAATATTAGTATAGGTGTTCATAGAAAAACCTAATTAGTCCACTTCCTGTCGTCCGTCCGTCATCACGATAATTCAAAAAGAAAAAGAGATAATGAGATGAAATTTAAGTGATGTTTTCTAAACATAAAAAGTCAATTTAAGTTTGTGAATGAGCAAAATCAATCCATTGGTTCCGGTAGATCTTTGACCCAAGTTTTAAACTATGCAAGATGAAGAAAAACTATGAAGAAAAATACAAAATTTATTTCTTCGAAACAAGCTTCGTTAAATGTTAGGTTTCACCACAATTTAAGATCAAATATTGCTAATTATCACATATTGGTAATTACAAACTATCCATTGGATTTAATGGCTCCAAGACCAAACTTTTAAACCATAAAAGATAGAAAAGATGCAATATTTGTTGAAATTTTTTTCGTAAAATATTTAGTTTTGCCTAAAATTTTGCTCAAACTTAGCTAATAACATATAAATATATATAAATTTTTTTATAAAGAGGGGGAAATGCATAAAATTGCACTGGCCGGATAGTCACCTTTCCAGGAGACTTTCGGCACGGTGCGGGGCTCGGACCAGAAGAAGTCTGGAACATACCCGCTTAAACCCTTAACTCTTAAGGATACCGATATTTCACCAAGGGCGGAACCGCCATCAGGCATTACTTCGCCCGGGGATGACTGGCTGACTATTGCCTATTTAATTATTGCCGCTGTGGACGTCTCCTTAATCGATCTCCCTGGAGAATCTTCATCATCTTGGCCGCTGCATCCGCTAATTTTATGACTGCTCATGATTTTAAATAGTTGATACTCGACTTTATGTCTATTATCTAAGCAACTTACTCTGTTATTTGTTACTTCACTTGCATAATGTTGTTTTCACAGATTATTCGAGCGAAAAAATAAATATAAATTAAGCATCTATTTATTTATATTCCTTTCCTCTACGAAAATCCTTAAAATTAATTCTTATAATTAATTAAGTGGTATTGCATACAATTCTCGATTCACCTCATAAGCTTTAAATTGACGAGCATGGGATTATTTTCTTGTTCTATAAGAATTCAGTAGAAAATGTCATTTTTTTCGGCAACTCGTCAGATAAGTAGTCAGTTGTTCGACAACCAGAAAATTGTAAAAGGAAACAGAAAATGATAATGGACATTCCGTTTTGTCAAAATGATTGAACCAAATGATTTTTGCGATTATTATTGAATGATCCTGAAGTGACAATAAGAAAAACAATCGTCCGACAATTTAAAGCTTGTAGAGACAGTCGAATTTTACGGACTTCAAAAAGCAAAAAGAACACTTTAAAATTTTTGTTTGAGAAAAGTCGATACTCTTTTGGAGAGTAATTTTTATTAGATGAGTATATTTAAATGTCCATTCACGAACTTAAATTTAATTTTTAAGCAAAGAATACGCAGCCAAAATTTAAAATATTAATTTTTGAGTTATTTCCCTGTTATTTTGAAATAACTGGATGAGGGACATTATACCCCTTCCGCCCGTCATAAAAACGCACCCATGCAATACACAATTCGTAATTTCATTCTTTATAGGTGCCAAATTTAAATAATAAACAAATAGCACTGCGTAAACGCAATTGTTTCTTTTATACGATTAAATGTTCTACATTTTAAATACTCTCTTAAATTGGAAACTTCACAATTTATTAACAAATGAGTGAATATTATTTATTGACAACTTATATCTATGACACATGCTTTGTTTCATTATTCTTAGAATTTTCGATATGTGATTTATCTCATTATTCTTAGAATTTTCATCACAATCAGTATAATTAAATATCACTTTTGTAATTAATAAATAATTTTGTAATTGTATTTTTAAGAAGACAAATGTTTTATTTTCTTCAGTTTTCCAACGCTTTTCTTCGGGACGATAAGCACTATTTTTCATCATTGAAAATCGTGAAACGTTAGTCGTTTGAATTTTTGGAGCCCGTCAAATTGTCGACGCGTGGTAAGAGAAGTTTCTTTCCATATGCCTTTTTATCTCTCTACTAAACAAATTTAATAATCAGGCCTTAGCAAAACCAAGTTTTTGTTTCGTCAGGTAGAATTGATCTTGCAATCCTATAAACTGTATATATTTTCAAACATTTAATTATGTGATTTTTAATTTTTATTAGGTTAGAGTACCATATACAGTGGACATTTAAGATAAAAGTTTTGTATTTCAATAGTATGCTTTAGTTGTGCTTGATTTGTGTTTGACTTTTAACTCAATGGAAACAACATATTTGTTTTAAAACTTGAATAAAAAATATCCTTTTATTATTATCTAAAATGGTAACATTTTAGTTTTGAATTTTGTTTACTTTCAACTAATTTCAATTTCATAAAATCATAGTGAATGAACAAATAAACCAGACCGAAAAAAAATAGCCCACCCTTGAAATCCGATGATGCTGTAACTTTATATATATATTTTTTAACATTCGTAAAATTAGTATTATGCAATCTTTTCAAAAACATAAGTGTGAAAATAGGGCACAAGTTCCTAATCTGAAACTTTACCAATAAATTCGTGTGGTTTAATAAGACTGGAAGTAAATTAAAGTATTTATAAAATTTTTTTAATTTTCGTATAATTAGTATTATGCGACGTTTATATGAATATGAAAATAGGAACGAAGTTCCTCATCTAAAACATTAACCAACCAAATTTTTGCCCAAATTGCACTTTCTAAAACTTAAGCTTTAATACTCGGGTTACCTAAGGCGTTGAGAACGTCAAAATTTCCACAATATTCAATATTATAATACTTATATTATGTTATAATACTGTCAGATTATACTTACATAATATGTGAGATTATATTAATTTCTGTTTGTAGATTGTAACGTGGTATATAGAAAATGCATAACGTTTGAATTTTTTTGCACCCTATGCACTGTGTAAATAGTTGTTTTGCGTGATTTAAGTTCCAACAAGATAAAATCTTTATTTCTCGAACAATGGAATTGTTTATCATATTTTAGGTAGAGCAAGAATACAAATATTGGGCAGATAAAAAAGTAATATAACAACCGGTTTTTTTTTGTTATGATCTTCTAAGTTTGATATTATGAATATTTTTGTTTTGAAGTTCCATGTCCATTAAAGGATGTTTGAGATAACATTTTTCCACTTTAACCTTGGCTGTCGTTTTCAATTCCGAAATTGAAAAGCACTTTTCTCATTCTTTTCATTGATAAATAAATGGTACGGTTTTCCTCTTGAAACCTACTCTTCCAATTTTCCAAATCAGTCTCTCTATTTCAAATTACTGTCCTCGACATAAGATACCCCACTATATTTTTTTTTTTTTAATTTCCGATATTAGATCTTTTAAAATTAGGACGAGTTCAAAAATTGTGTCTGATCACTTGTTTTATTTGACTACCTTAACAAAACCATACCGTATATGTTTCTTATTTCTTCATATAATTTGTGTGGATTTTTAAGTTTTCCATACAATTCTATTTTGGAATATATTTCATTTAGCCATGTTTGCTTTGTTTTTTATGTCATGCTTCATTTTTCTTTCCGCTTATATTGGGCTGGATTTTTTTTAAAGTTAAGGGAACTTCTTTCTACTATTAACAATAATATGCCTTCAGCCATCCAATGTCTTTTTTTATCGAATTTTTCATACATTAAGGAAATATAATCATGCTTGGAATTTAAGTTTAAGATTTATAGCAAACAATCATTCCGATCATAAATCGGCAAGCTTCTTTGAAAATTATCTGTAGGATTATTATCGAATAAGTTTTCCAAATTTGGTAAATTTTTCTTGTTATTCTTAATTTTTTTGGGAATTTTACTTTCATTTTAGCAGCCAAGAATCGGAATTAATGCCTGCACCAGATAATGTCCTGGTATTTTAAATGGCGCCAGGTGCTTTCCATGTGTACAGTCTTCTTAACGGTTGATCAAACCAAGTGTTGATTATAATTTGTTCATGTGGAAGGCAAAATTCAGCTCAATCGTAACCACTTAAGAGTTCATTTTCCCAAACTCAAAAAATCTGATTGCTGGTTTCTTTTCATTCCTTCCACCTTTTGCATTAAAATCATCCATTTGCATTAGAATCATCCCACTTTTTTCAAAATTCAAGAATACTTTTCAACCTGTTGTAGAAGTTGGAAAGTTATAAAGGCCTCATAAATTGCCCTGATAAAAGGCCTGATTGTTTTTCACGATATATTCCAGTGCATATTTTTTTTGTTCTATTAAATCAAATCCAAGTATAACTAAATTGTTTTTTCTGTAACTATTTTCTAAGTCGCCCTTGAATTTCAATTTTAAGGTTTTTAGTTTCTTGTAATATTCCATTTAGGTATATTTCATAAGTTCATTATTTTTTTTTTTGTAAAGCTTTCCTATCTGATTATTTATTTTACTGTAACTTTTGTACACTTACACTGTTAATGCTTTTGTACACTTTGGTTATGTTTTATCTTTACTCCAAAAATTTTATGTTTTCCCCAGAAATTTTGAAATGTATGCTTTACACTTTGTAACACGTGTTATGTAGAAACAATTTTACAAGCATTTATTTAAACATTTATTAAAATATATATTTACAATTCCTTTAAATAAAAAATACGAAGCACACTAAACAACGTCTATCTCAACTCTCAATTTCTTTACTAGTGCCGAAATTATCCATAGCTGGGTATATATTGCTGACCGATTTTTACCATTGATTGATTTTTACTACTTACATTGTATTATTTTTAAAATATTGTTTTAATTACAACCTAAATTTTTTTTAAATATATTCGCCGTATTTGACAATTTAAAAATATAAGAGTTTCCGGTGAATGGTACAACACTATGTTATTCCTTTGACCAGAGAATATTGTAATTTTGATCACTATAATGTAAAAATAATTATTTATTATTTAAAATTGCTTAAATAAGTAATGTAATGAAGTAAATTGACTTTTCGACAAAACTTGGCATATTCTATATAATCCTCTGAGAACTTCTACCTTCCTTTAATTATTTTCCATTAATCATTTTCTCTTTTTACTACACCCGTATTACTTCTTCGCGTATAAAAAATGTTGTTTTAAATGATAATTGTAAACAACGCGTAAACTTCACTTTAGACTAGCCATACCTATTATTTTCAGAATATGTAAATGATACTTGAACAATAAATGAACACCGAAGCTATAATTATTAAGTTATATAACTATAAACTGACTAATAACACTAGCGTGTGGCTACGTCATTATAATTTATGAATTTATTTAAACAAAACACATATAATACTCTAGAAATATGGAAATTATTATATTTAAGAAACTTTCTAACTTAAAAGACAAAACACCTAACATATAATTAATCTAAATTGTTAGAAGTTTTACTAACCAAAAATGTTGTTTTAATTCCAGTAACAGTTTTGTTTAAAGTTTTAGGAATTTAAAAGATATGAGATACATACAATAAATAAATAGTTTGTTTAAAACATAGACTGGATTAAACTTCATAATTTTAAACGTAAAAATATGCCTAAAATAGTTTAAAAGCGTACCTACCGATTTGTATTCAATAACGTAAAAAAATTTGTACAACCTTGTATTATAGACGCTTAGAATTTTGTATTATTATTTTATCATTGTTAAATCAACGATTCTATTAAGAATTCTGATCTAATTTTGATTACTTAAATATATTTTAGTAATTTTCAACTGTCCTATTAATTCAAACTAAATCACCATATTTTTTGTCTTTTTTTTTTAATGTATCCGTTGTTGAATATACCCAATTTTTGGAGTAGAATTTTCCAACTTATAGAGAATTGTGAGAATTTATAGTTTATCAAATTTTAGAAGGATATTTTTTTACATAAACAAATTATTATTAGTTATTTTTTAATATATTGACACAAGGCAAGCTACTACGTATGCATGTTTTTAAGAATAGTATCGATCAGATCTGAATACAAAAGGTTAATAGCGGATCCTGGGTAATATACTATTGAAATCTAAAGACGGCCTGACACGATACGATTTGTAATATGAAATATATTTTTTATGAACTTTAATTTAAAAATCGTAACAATTTACAATATACAATACATCTCCAGTGAGCTTTATACGTAGTACCAATATTGGTTAAGGAATAAATTCTATAGATACCTGAAAAAACAGTAGTGGTCAAAGGAACATTAGGTTGAACAACGTACTACACCTTCCCCTAATATAATCCTAATAGCAATAAATCTTTATTATGAAACAAAACTAAATGTTTTTTCTAACATGAAATAATAACATAAGTATTTCAAAAAGTAAGACAGTATTTCAATGGTCAAATGACTTTCTGAAGAGCTTTAAACAAATAAATATTGAATATTAAAAAAAAATATTCACATTACATTAAAAACAATATTATATAATAACATTGAAATAAACATAAATATTACGCAATATTATAATGAAAAAAGGGAAGGTAACAATATACAGGGTTAATTGTTTAGATACTCGACATATGATTGAATTTCATTGTTTGGTCTATTTTTAATTAGCATTCGTAAAATACTATTAATATCTAGTCTATATATTTATACATGTATAATATGTATTCTTATTACGTATATGTGTTTATTAGTCAAATTTGAACTAAAATTATGGAGAATTCTACCATCTTACGAAAAAATGTTTCAAGCGAAAGTTGTTTGTTGTTAAAAAACACACAACATATTAAAAAAATTTACATGTTGTGTTTTTGAACTCTTCTTCTATCTTTTACAGTTTAAAAGTAAGGTCAAGGATTTATTGGACTCAATGGATCGCTTTGCCCATTCACGAACATAAACGTACTTTTTATGTTTAGAATACATAGAACAGTCGGAAATGAACTAATTGCGGGTTTCTATGAACACGGAACACCTATACAAAAATTTTGTTTGAGTGGTCAATATTATTAACATTATTATGTATTTCGAGTAATAAAAAATCTATCTGGAGCTACAATACCTACAAAATGAATAATATATCAATACTAGCAGACTCAGTCACGCCTTGTTGTGAAAATTTGGAGGACCTGGTATTTCTTGTAAGACATCCGATGTTTGTTGTGATGACCCAGTATTTGTTGTAAGCCCATGACATCAAATTTTTATATTTACATCCGGTATTTGGTATGGGCCACCCGGTAACCCAGGCTGGCCTTGGGTCTTTGTCTCCGCGTTAAAAAAGTAACCCTTGACACGAAATTTTTATATTTCCCGGTTTTTGATGGGTGGCAACTCGGTATTTGGTGTAGTACACCTGGGCCCCTTGCCGTGGGCCCCTTGCCCCACGGGGCGGCCTGTGACCTTGACCCCGCATTTAGAAATTTTGTAGCAGGTGAAGGTTATTTTTCTGATCATACATAGGTCTAATGCACATTCCGGTAAAGTTTGTAAAATATTCTTATAGAATGATTTAAATTTGATGAACTTCGGCGAACTGTGAATTCTCCAACGAAATTGGCTAAAAAGGATTCGAAACCAAGGAAATTCACGCCCAAATAAAGTTTTAAAATTTTGCGAAAAGAAAATAGCATTTTTTACAATTATCTAAGCAATTTTTTATTGACTTTTAAGTATTATTACGAATCGTTTCTATGAGAGTATAGAAAAGCATTGTTCTTAGGCTTTTTCAGTCAATTTTCTAAATTTTTCTCTGCGTAAGTTCTCTTCATCCTTGTACTTTAAGGAATATTCTAAAAAAAGAATTAGCAAAATCGGTTCTACTGTGCTCGAGATTTGCGCTTAACACCACATTCAGCGATTCACATTTATTTAATAGATTATTCAATAATTTCTGAATCAAAGTATACCTGTACGTTGACCGGTTGAGTGGCCAAATGAGTGAACGCAATAATACCATTTGACTACTACTACGGCAGTAACAGTTTGATCAGCTATAATAAAAAAAGGATCGATCGCTCTGTCGTCCCTTGGATAAGCCCGAAGTACCAAGCTCCACCAACATCATAAATGTTAATTCTCAACTTGCGCTAGAAGGCATTTTTCTTCAGGTGATAGAGTATTGTTCTAAAGGCGTGTACAAAGGATCAAAAGGTCTATGTACAATAAACTCTACTCTAATATATCTGTAATTCATGCTAATTTTGCACTTGCTAAAACGTAAGAAAGAAAATGTAGGCAAAAACTATGTAAGGAGTTTCTAAATGGCCCTCCCTCCCTCCAAAACGTTTAAGCGAAGGAGGAGCTTGGATTTTAAAATATCTATCAGCTAGAAGCTGTTGAATCAGAAAGCTTGATAATTTGAACAGATGACCCAGTTATAAGTGAAAACTAAGAAATAACTAAACGAAATTCAACCTCATAAAAGTATCAAAAAGTATACGTTTTCACTTTTAAATTTAACCGATTTAAAAACTAAAAGGGTAAAACAAACACTGCTTGGTTTTATTATTGCTGTACGTTGTCCGAATGGCTTCAGATACGTGAAAATATTTCACGTCTTTAGATATAATAAAAGTTCAAAACAAGGTTTATCGCGTATTTTTCCTATCGCGTTATCGCGTATTTTTCCTATCGCGTATTTTTTCTATCGCGACATCTAATTTCGAGTCAAGATTTATTTAAAAATATTAAGTGGTTCTACTAAAATCCTATTTATAATCTAATTTTAATTTAGCAATTGTAGTGTTTATACTTACGTATTATTTAACACAAATTTTATGAAAATTCTGCGTGGCTTCAAAAATGAGCTACTTACCGGATATTTAACAAAATCAACCAACAACATCTTTAAAATTGCAATAATAAAGTTGAATAAATAAAATATTTTAATGTATCTACATGAAAATTAATACATGTATTATTTATTTTCCATTATTTAAACTACATAAATGACTTATAAAACGTATTCTTTCATAAGTAAAAAAGAAGGGAAAGACAATCCAGGGAGTAAAACTATATAGGCGTGTATACATATAAATATACCAAAAACTTTATTTATAAAGCTTTAAGTCCTTTTTCGTATTTTTAATACAAAGAATCTTTAGACGTTCACTATGGTGATTTTTGTCACATAGTTTTGTTCTTTTCGGTCGTTAATTTTTTTTTCTTCTATTTAATGGTTGTTTAACGTGTTTCTATATCAATGTTTATTCTTCTTAACCATAGTGGAACCGTATAAAATTTAATGAGTTGGGAGGGGTAATATTATCAAGACGTTTAATTAGCAAGCACCTTATGACATTCGTTATTATTCGATATTTGATGCTTGTTGAAATTTTATTAGTGTCAATATCCATCGTCTTAAGTTTTCTGGAGGTTAATTCGTTAATTCGTAGGAAGCATCAAAGTATATTCGTTTTTCGTAGCTTAATACATATAGTACAAGTTCTGTTCGCCCTCAATACATATGGTGTAAGTACTGTTCGAACATTGCTATTGAAGCATACCCAGTGTATTTGGATAGTTTATCGTTTTGATAGTGGTCTTTACATGAAAACTGTTCAATTTTACACGTTTTTCTTTACAATGAATGGTAAAAAATATTTATTACACTAAATTATTTATTGTGGAAATAATTTACTATTTACTATCGGAAAAGCTGTAGGAAGGAAGTTAATAAATATGACAATAAATTGAACGTAATTTAAAAATTTGTTGATAAGTCTTTATATTACACACAATATTGTGGTTTTATGAACACAATTTATTGTTCCTGTGTGCATTGAAATGGTTGAACGATATTATTTATTATATATGAACAATAAAAAGTTTCCTATGAAAGTAATACTACAACTGAAATTGAAAAGCGACAAAGTATAACGAACGATATATGGTGAGTGACGTCTATCACAATTTTCAATGAAATGTTTTAAATTATTGAAAGAGGATATTATTTCATAGCCAAGAAAAATTTAATAAATACTTAATAGCAAAGTATATAGTTCTCTTTTATCACAAGTGAATAAAAGCGGTATCAAAGCATTATCAGATAAGTGCCACATTTGAAAACTACTATTCCTTAAGAACTAAGAAAATTCAACAAACGTGACTCTTTTATTATGCAACTATCTACTTACTACTATACATCATGCTTTTTATTTTTTTGACGGGTTTACGACCGTAAATAAGGTATTTAACGTCGTTCACATTTGTGAACGAATCGAACATTAACAACTCTGGATAAAACAACTGTTCTATAAATTTGTATTGGAACAGAAATGATGAAATCACCTGAAAAGTATTATCAGAGGTTGAACGAAAGAATTAAAAAACTATTGTGACTAGTTGTTATGTGCCGACTTGCTTTGGTCGGAGTTGTTTTAGCTCCGAGTTGTTTAAGATGGAGTTAAAATGACAGAGCTGTTTTGCACGGAGCCCAACTTGACATATGTAAACATCTCGTAAAGTAACTTAAAAAATAGAAAATACTTTCGAATAAAATCCTAATCATTTGAAAGGCTCGCTAATTCTCAGGTGCATATTTACTTTTAGGATGATTATTTCCAAGTCAAATGATGTTCGATTTGCATTCCTTAAATAATGACGTTTATAAAGAATGAAGATTATATTGTTACTTTTTTTGCGAAGACTCTCTACTAAAATTTTCAAGAAGCAGAACAAAAAGTATAGGAATATTCCTTATCAAATTTACATTTTCCCTTCGGCACTTATGATCACACTATTAGTATATCCCATATAAAGGACTCTTGTCATGACCCAGTTCCTTCAGTTTTTATAAAATCTTGTTCAAAAATATTCTGCTTTCCAGTTTATATTACATTTAATATATCCTTATCAACTGGTGACTTTTCCGACTTTTTTAACGGATTTGACTCTATTCATATCCCAATTTTGTTATGTAAATTAATTTCTCTTGATGCTCACGGCGATGATAGGTTCTCGTATTATTCATAGTTAAGTTTAAGAACAGAAATGATAAGAGAATTATTTCATTTTATCAGATAATATTTTCTGTTATATGACGATCGATCACATTAAGTTTTTAGAATCAAGTGATTTAACATTTGAAAAAAATCAAGGCTGTACTCCATGGACATATCAACGAAAATGTTATAAACATGGGATTGCTAATTATGTAGAGAAATACAATGAGATTTATGAAACATTGTTATTTTGGGCAAGTGATATTGTAGATTAAAATAACTATAGCTAATTGATTTGTTTTAAAATTCAAACTATTATCTTGAACTTGGATTTAAATGAGGAAAGTTAATTTGTTTATTCTTGCATTGAATTAATGTTTGTGCAAAATGACAATATTTTGAAATGGAACGTTATTGAAAATAATTCTATCTTTATTATTTATTATGTAAAAATATTAAAGTACATTCTGGTTTTGACAGATTCATAAGAATACGTAATCGCACATTATATTTTATGATTATTACTTTGTTATTCTTGCAAGTACTACTTTAGTTAGTAAATAATTGAAAGTAAAAAAAAAAAACGATCAATTTAATTATTCTTGTATATTTTATCGTAAAATAAACTGCCAATAATGGACACAAAACTTCTTCGTGATGTAGGAGATTCTTATGTGTATTGAAAAGGGCGAAAAACATGATAAAAACTTTCTTGAAAACTTCATGTTAATTATATTATTAATTAAATTTTCTGTGCCAATTAGAAAATTATTTAGCGATATTATGTTCCGATTTTTGGTTTTCTAAAATCATGGATTTCAACGACATATAAACTTTACTAATATAAAAATTTACATTCGAGTAAAATTTTAAATGTACATATAAAATTTCAGTCGAATTGAATGAATGGTTGACGACATATCGGCATTTGCGTCAAATAACCGATTATCGATATCCAGCGGACTTTAGTTTTTTTGAAATTGTCTGTCGATTTTGTTGTTTCTGAATACCTATTATTTGGAATAATCAATTATAAAGGCTTAATGTTAGAACGATATATAGACAGAAATGAAGAACGAGTGGTAAGCTAAAAACTTTAGCGTATCAGAAATTTATCTTACGTTAATATTTTGTAGATTCGCCAATATTCAAGTATAGTTTGAATCCGATCCATTGAATAGCTTATTAACTTCGTTATATATAATTATATATAATACCTGGGGCTATGCTGTCGTAGAAAAAGTGTGTGCGATAAAAATGTTCCCCACCATCAGAGCTCGTATTCCAGGATTAAATGATATTTATTCACTAATTTCCCCTTATCATTTCATAATTTTTGAAAAAACTCATAACTTCAAATTTCAATAGAAAAGATAGTATTTTAGGTACCTTTTCCCTGAAGGAGGGAGTGAAATAAAAAAAAAAAAAGACTTTTAATTATCAATCCAAATCGATTGCAAAATAATTCTTCTACCCCTGTTACTCGCAGATAACATTGCTTTCTGTTTTAATTTGTTCATTAGGTTTTGTGCCTATCCTTTACAAACAAAAAAACCACCAAATGTTCTCATTGTATATTACTAGCTGGTACATTCCGCGTCGCTGCCGTAGAAGCACAAAAAGTTATCAGATTTCATAATATTTAGTGTAATTTCCAATTAAGCTTTTATTGCTTTTTATTCGAACGTTTATACAGGATCATAATTGGAGAGAAGGAATCTTTAGCCCTCCAAAAAACATGTGTCAGCCACCGGCCTTGACTCAACCTTGGGCCAAAGTGCTCTTTTTGATTACAAGGAAAGTGTGAAGGTAAGAAACACCCTTTTCCATGTACACAGCCTTTTCTCAGAATGTCAACGCACAGAAGAAAAGGAAGAGAATATACAAACTTTTATTATTAAATGCCGCCTCAGAGCTCGTTTCACTCACAAGTTTGAAAAAAAATTCCTATAACCCGAATGATTACCTATAGCGCATATAATCCCATCTAGAAATTCGAAGATTTTCATAAAAAAAAAAAAAACTTAGAAATCAAATAAATATAAAAATCTTTACACATATAATTGTGACGATAAATATTTATTTCAATATTGTACTGAGTTTAAGCAACAAAATTCAATTAGTTTTAGGATCAAGAGACATTCACGCACTGTGTATAGCCGAACTTTGATTGATGGAAACATTTTAAAACTGAATAACTAGCTAATTATTATTGTACGACTAATTATGGCCTTGAACATGTCGAAAGAATTTATATTAAAAATGGTGTAATTTACAATAAATTAGATTATATCAATTATTTAAATGAAGATTTCGTTTTTGAAATCACTTGTATTAAGATACTGCTAATTTGGTTCTTGGAAGTGTCTATTGGTCTCCAGCCGCTAGATTTTAACTGAATTAATTTGAAAATTCACTTCATATTTTGGAACGTTGAAATAAAACAGTAATTATTAATGGGGATTTTAAATAAATAAACTTGACATGGGCACTGATGTACTGTTATTTTTTGACATTCGCCATTCGAACAAGAAGAAACACTTTACCAATGATTTTACAAGAGGTGGGTGACGTGTTTAGCAAATGTTATCACAAATGATGATGAGCTCCTTTTAGGTAGGGTGGTAGAAGGTGTTCTTCTTGATCACTTAAGTATTTTTCGCGTTTCAATTTTTTTAAAAAGAGGCGTGCTGAGAAAATAGGATTTAAATCATTCGCAGATGAGCAAACAAACGCAAAAATTTATTTTGACTCTTTTTTTCATAATTTATCGTATAATTTTAATATTTATTTTCCATTTATACGGTCCACAAAAAAACATTAACACAATAATTTACAATTTTCTTAGTTATGTTGTACAAATTATTTTCGCAAAAAATTATTTTGCTAAAAATGTGATAATAAATGTTTTTCCTTTTAAAATAAGTGGGGTATTTCTAATTAATTTGCATATTAATATTATTTAAAACAATTTTTTAGCTTTAAATGCCCAGGTCTATACACATTTCTTTATTTTATCATCTTTTTTCAATATTTTCCAATGGGAATGAATTTTCAAAATTTATTGAAATAAGTGTTGTATTTTCAATTAATTTGATAGTTAATTTGCATATCCAATGTTCTTTGAAACATTTAATAATTTTTCCTTTAGATTCTCAAGTATATACCATAATATTAAAAACGGAAATACGTTATTTCCCTAAAGATTTTTGTTTTTGTTTTAATTTATTCAAATTATGAATTTGCCCATGGTTTTTATTTTAAAAAATCAATTATTCTTGTTGAAGAAAAGGAACAGAATAGACGATATACAAACTTTAAATTTTATTAAAAATAAGAAAATGAAACCATTAATTTTATAACACAAGATTCGTCGACAAAATGGAATAGTTCAATTTGAAAAATATATACCATTAGAATGGATTTTATCTACATATTATTCATAGCTACATATCTACTTATTCTTAAAAGGTTTTGTGATTTTAATAGACCTCTAAAAATTAATAGGCTCTATTAATAAGGCAATCTGTTATGTAATATACATTGTATTTTTTCAATATTCTCTCATAATTCAAAAAATACTTATCCAAATGTTATGAAATTTGGTATGCACAATCTTGATATGAAAACGGAGAGCATGTCATAAAGTTTTTTGCTGAAAAACATTTCTAAATATAACATACATTTTGATTTTAACATTCCTCTTTTCCATGAAAGACTCTGTGACCTTTTGCGAAATCCTTTTTTTGGGAAAAACCCTCCAAAAATATATGTATACCAAATTTCATAATATTTCAATACTTACTTTTTTGAGTTATTTATTCGCGAAAATTGAAAAAAATGCAATGTATATTACATTACAGATTGTTTTTATGAATAGAGTCAGTAATCAAACATTTTTTTTCGTTAAAACAGTACACACATTTTGGAACATTTTGTTAAATCATGATAATGGAATTTTAACAGGTTTTACAGAATTGCCAGCAAACTTTTCCATAAATTTAAATAGTTCGACCATAAGCGGAATTCATTCGTCAAAAATGAAACTTCTGATACGGGATTATTAACTCCTGACAGTTGAGTGACAATTTCAAGGGTATATTTAACATTGTATACACAAGGTGTTTTAAATATAGCAATAAGTTATCAAAAAACAACAACGTCTTTTTCGAAGCCCTTCGATTTTGTAAGCATTCTAGTTGTGTAAATAAATACACATTATTTTGAATGGACGATTTTATAGTAATTTTATCCAGTGTGTTTCTTTAAAACCCTTTTTTGTTATTTTATTTACCGAACATCAACTGAAAATATTGTTGAATGTAAATCAAGATACATTTTGTTATCCCGATGCGACTGGAACCTTCATTATAGCTGTAAATGTATGTATTACTATTCTTTAATATTGCGCGGTAACGGCAATAAAGATCACAACCCTGCCCTTATTGCAAAATTTATAAGCGCAACCCCATCTGTTCCCTATATTACTTATTTTTAAGTGTGGTTTGCTAAAAATTAAAAAGACATCATATAAAAAATAGAAACAGATTTTCGTATGGCTTTGTTACAATTTACTTCAGAAGCCTTTTATAAATTATCTCTGATAAAGTATATTCATATACTTTTCAATGCTTTACTCATCGCACATGATAAAAACTTTTCTCGGAAAATCCAGTAATTAGGTTTTCCCCCTAAGTCATTAATATTTGATGTGTGAATGAAAATGACTGCTTATATTGGTCATTGTTAATCATTTGAGGAATCAGGAGTATTCTTAAGATGTGGTATAGTAGAGTTTGCATCATTTCCAAGTTCAAAAGAACTTTCCTTATTTACGGAATACTGTAAACAGATATCTTGTTGATACACTTGACTTTGATACATTACATAATAGGAGGTGGTTCAGTCAAAATATAATCATTCGTCAATTTATGCCAACAAAGCTAAAAAAATAATACAAATATAATGTATGTTGATACACTGTAAGTGTTTGGAATATTGAACAGGCAAATATCCAGAAGTTTCAAAATCTGATTATCCCGAAATTTCAAAAGACACAGAATTTAGAAAATGCAATATCTGGCTTTTACCATTTACTATCAACAATGAACATTGGATTCAAGTAATAGCAGATTTTTAGAAACATAATATTCTTATTATTATGTTTATTCTTTGCACCGAACTCTCTCACGAGATAGATTCGACGCAATTCTAGATTGGTTTATTGGTAGAAAATATATGTATCGAAAAATATAACACACTAAAATTATGGATACAGTTGTGGAGTGCACGTGCGTTTGTGAATTTACATTATATAGACAAATTCATTTATTCCCTTTGATTTTCTGGATGCACAAAATCCTCGTAACAGAATGGCAATGATTTTAGCCGAAACAAAAAAAAAAAAAAAAAAAAAAATACCGAAAAAATATTGAACCATATGGTATATTCCTTAAAAACTACATGAAAATAAATTTTATAGGAAATATTCCTAAGAAAGGTTTTAAAGTACTTTGGATTACTGTTCCCAAATAGGTTCCACAATAGAACAATAAAAATTAAAATTTTTGTAATTGGATGCAGTTTCATGAAAGTGATTTGATTGTAAAAATTAGAAGGAAGGGATTAGTACAAGGAAAAATTTGTGAAACTGTGTGTATCCTATGAAAACGGTTCATATAGAGGTAAAAAATAAATTTTAGGTGGGTAAATCACAGTGGTGTTGTAGGAATTCACATTATGAATTCACAATTGTAAAACATTAGGGAATGGATTAATGTGGATGAAAAATTTTTTCTTATGTTTTTATTTTATTAACAACATTAATCCATAATTCGAAGAAAATCAAGTGTTCATAAACAGAGTAATGGCAATTTTTTATGATTATACCTAAGCTTTTTATAGGTATTATTGATTGTAAAATGTAAAGGGGAGAAGTATCCCGAATGAAAACTTTTTCTTGCTTCTTTGTGTTTGTTAAAATTTTGATCCAAAATTAAAACAAAATCTATTTAATCTACTCTTTTATAAGTATTAAGTATTGATCGTGTTTAATGAAGTGGATGGAATAATAATAATAATAAATATTATTAAATCTTTAAATATACACAAATACATAAAGATACGTTTAAAAAATAACATAAATGCACTCATGAATAAAACAATTTAAATAGAACAAACAATTGTCAATAACAATAAAATCGGTTGTTTATTTTAATGTTTATAATACTTTTGTAAAATTTTAAATTAAAAAAATCACGGTGGTGATACAAACAATTTGTTAATAAAATCTCCGAGTTTTGTTTAATTATTGCAATGGAAAAGTTCTTACTTCAATTAGGAGGTGATTATAAAATTTATACGCCAAATAGTTCGGTCCATATCTTGTTTTTTCCAATTTATGTAGAGGAATGTCCAAATCCCTCTTTCTTCTAGACTTTTTTATGATGCATTGGGTTTTTGGAAGCGAAAACATTCTTTTTTTAAAAACTAATATTCTAATACATATTGGTTAGGAAGAATCAATAGCCTGAATTGCTAAAATATAGGTCTACATTCATCCCTTCTAAGTTTTTAGAGTGTAAATGGCCCTAGATCCCAATATCATACGTGATTTATAATAAAAATAGCCCATGATAACCCTTTCTCAGGGCATCTTCAGATACTAAGCTTCTTAATTTAGGAAACAGAATTGTTTTGCATAGTTTTTTTAATATTTTGTCATCTACAGTCAGTCCGAGTAGCTTGACGTCTTTTTGCTTTTTAAGTCACTATTTTTCATCTTCAGCAAAATATTGCAACTTTTAAAGACAATAATTTTAAATATTAAAAATGTGTATTGTAAATGTAAATAATAAATAATTAGAAAATATTATTTCACTTGAAGTATAACAGATTTGTGGCATTTATATTTGATCATAAGAAATAAGAATCATTTGAACAGAGATAATAAATTCTTAATTATTATGAAAAGGCCTATCTCTATACATATTTATATATGTACTAGCTGGCCCGGTAAACGTCATTTTGCCACATATTTCTAATTAACTTCAACATTTTCTAAGTATAATAACATATTCTTAACAACTTTCCTCTATTTCTTAATACTGAAAGCTAAGGCAAATTAGAATAAATAATGATATTAATATATATTTTAAAGCATACCCGGACACGTTGCGGTGACAATTGATATTACATCGATTGCATGCAAAATTTGAATCAGATTGGACGAAGGAATTCCGTTGTCCCATACAAACTTTGCCTATGGTTTTCATCCCATTAGGGGTAGAATTTCAGAAAATCTTTTCTTATGGAATGCCCGGTATTTAATGTGTAACCCACTATTTGGTGTGGGATACCCGTGACACGAAATATTTATATATACACTCGTGTTTGATGTGGGCACCCGGTACCTCGTGCACCCACAATTCGTGTATATTGTGCTGTGGTTCTCATATACTTGATAAAAATAGTAAAAGGAAGTCCAGAACCACTAATATAGAAAAGAAGAGATAAATAAATTCTATTTTAAATAGCTGACCCGGGTAAACATTGTTTTGTTCTATAAATTATTTCTAATTAACATCAATATCTCTTAAATATAACATATTCTCAACTGTCTATAACTAAATAATGAAGCTGCGGCAAATCAGAATAAATTATGATATTAATTTATATTTTGAAACATACTCACCCGGTTTACGCGTTGCTGTGTTATTTTTCACATTTTAATAAATGATATTACATCGTTTACATGCGGATGCAATTCTACCCTTAGGGGAAGAATTTCAAATCCTTTCTTATCGGATTCCCGGTATTTAGTGTGCACCCGGTATTTACCTGGTATTTGCTGGGGTACACACGGGACCGTGTTCACCCGATAATTTTTGTTGTGGTACACATACACTTGATGAAAGGTATATGGACCTCCAGAACTAAGAATGATTCCGGTAATACTTGAACAATGCGATATGCACACTTTATATAGTTGACAGTTCGTCATACTGCTAGTGAGAAGAGATAAAGAAGTTTTATTTTGAATTTCAAAATTAGATTTTTGTTTCTATGGAAATGATGATTTGTAACATGTGAGAAAAAAAAAGACAAAATATGTTTCACAGCTAGGAACATTTTGTATTCGAAAATTAAATTGTCGTTTATAGTATTTTCCTTTACTTATTATTTATGTTTCTCACTGTTTAAACCTTCCCTGAATTTGCACGAATATTTCAATAAAAAAATTAGCCAAATCGGTCCAGCCATTCTCGAGTTATGCGCTTACCAACACATTTTGCGATTCATTTTTATATTATAAGAAAGATAATACGAAAACGCACATATAATTGCAAGAGTTACTCATGCAAATTTTATTTTTGTTTATGATTTCTATTCTACCAACATTATAAAACAAAAAACATTGTTGCAAGACTTCAGACTCTAATAAATTTTATTGTTTTGGTAGATTAATGAATGAAAACTAATGAAAATTTTAAAATAAAATATCAAACCATACTCCTAATTATCCGTAAGTTTTACATTTATCTGGTTCAATTCAAGTCTACATGCTGACACGCAGTGCTGGATTTATACTAGGGGCAGTCGGGGCTAGTGCCCAGGGTGGCAAAATTTGGAAAGTGAGAAAAAATTTTCTATACAATATATAATTAACTAATTCTTCTAAATAAACATTTTATCTTTCAAGAAATATATGATAAAGTATTATGTATCATATTTAAATTTTTTATATTATAATATAGGAAATTTAAGTAAAAACTATTCAAATAGTTTAATTAATTTATTTCCATAAAGGTTTGAAAAAATTAAAGTTGATATTTTTATTTTCTGGAATTGATAAATTTATGTAGTTTTTTTGAAGAATTAAAAATATTTTCAAATTATGTATGTCTTTTTGATAACAGAAACTTTTATTGATTAATGAATTTTTCTAAAATAATAATGTATAATAAATGCTATATAATACATAATAAATTTCCTGCAAATCAATTAGTTATTGTAATTCTTAAAAAATAAGATATCAAAACTATTAAAATAAAATTTAAGTCATAGGGGGGCATTTTCTTCAGTGCCCCAGGGCGGCACAAATTTAAATCTGGCCCTGCTGACACGAAAGTTTTTTTATAAAATTTTTAATATTGATAATTTTCACTACAAAAGGCGTTGAAAACAAAAAAGTTTATGATAATTTTGTAATTTAATTTTGTAAGTCTAAGATGCAATGAAAGCGAATTGGAACAATTATTTTTATAAATCTTTATATAACTATAATCGTCAATTGAAATTATTAAATTCCATATACTTTTGCCGCCACTTTTATCTCCCAAATATCCTAAACATAACCCTTTAACCAATGAGCTATGATCAAGCAGCAAATTAAATGTTTAAAAAATGATGCCCTTGAAACGTATTTTATTACGGACTAAAAGTCTTATGCCATGCGTTACTAATACCTCCATACTATCATTATCAAATAAAAAATTACCTTAACGGATCAGGTTACGGTGGCCTCTTATACTATTAAGAAGTTTTCTTAGGAAAATGAACAACAAATCACACATTTGTGGCAAACAAAATTTATACTAAAAATGTATTAACAATGCAATAAAAACTTGTCAATCGGTGGATTATATCCTCAGAAATGTAAAATTGAGCATTAAGCTTCCTTGACCTGCGATAGATGCAGAACAGCATCAATTTTGCTCTCATCTGTTATGTTAATAATGGTTTGTTCTTCCAAAGTTCTGTTCGCATGATATTTCTATCATTGGTATTTTCAGCGCACAGTAGACAACTTTAAAGCTCATTCAATATTAACAACCAAAAATAAAAAATTTGGATTGAATGAATGAAATAAATTTTTTGAATTATTTCGAATTATTTTGAAATTTTTTGAACTATTTATAATTGTTAAAAAAAGTACTTGAGGTGTTCGAGAGACTTATAAAAAGTAAAAACTTGGCCGGTAACTCCAGTTATTTTACCGTTATTTTAAATCTGATTCCTACTTACTATTTTACATCTATTGCAAAAAACTGCATGTTCCTACCTTGCATAGAATCATTTCACATCAATTGCAAAAACTTTATTTTCCTAGCTTGTATTGAAGAAAAATTGATATTTTTGGAGTTTTACTCCAAAAAGAGTGGTGAAATTATGATTATATTTTTTTCTGAATTCTTCTAATCATCTTACGTCGATTGAAATAAACCGCATGTTTCTATCTTGAAAAAGTTAGTATTAACCCTAAGAGTGGGTACAGAGTGCAGGACGTGTATGCCATTTCAGCCCGATATTTAAAGTGGGTAAAATATTGATTGCATAATTTCAGGACATACAAACATGCAAGTGAAGTTAATTAAAAGCTTTTAAACGTAAATTGTATTAATTTTTTATAATTAAAACAAGCAAACAACTATCAAATTGAAATATTTAAAATATGATTGACAACAAGAGTACACTTTAATTTACTCTAAAAGTACTCTATAATTTTCCATGAAAAATAAATACTAATAAAAACACGAGTATCAATTAAATTTATAATGTTCACAAATATTTATTTACCTGTCTATATAATTATCTATCTATAACTCTATATAGTCATAAAAGTTCTCTGATGCGTCTGGCTGTCTATCGGTATGTTTAGTCGCAACAAACACAAACTCGAAAAACTACTAAATGGATTTTCACTAATAGATTCACAGAGTGGCACATTAAGTATATTAATCTATATAATTTGTAAAGGTTTTATGTAAACTGGTTGAATGTAACAATAAAATGAACTAAACATTGAGGCTGGAAGAAGAGGTCATTCCGTAGGCGAGAAAACACAAAGCGAAGGGTCACGTTACCTTACGAGCTAAAAGACCTAAAAGATGGCCAATTGGAGTGTATGGAATATAACTGCTAGGAACTCAATAGTTTATTATAATTTAAAATGAAATCATTTTATAGTTCTGTATTGTAAATCGAAACATTATAAAAGTCTAAATTAAAATTTTGTTTGAAATTGTGTTAATTTCAAAAGTGTTTTGATTTGAAAAGTTTTGGTGGAAATGAAGCTTAATTAAGACTTGATTTGGTAAGGTTAAAAATAATTAAAATTTATTCATGTGCAAAAACAGAAAACAACTTGTATTTGACATTAAACATATGTTATATTAAATCCGTCTATTTCGTTTAAATAGACAAAATAAAATTGCAATCTATTTGTTCAATTGTTTCGACTTTTTTATTTTTGGTTTGGTCACTTATGGTTAATTTATCGTTCGAAATGAGAAAATGCTTTTTTTATATTGTTGGCTCTTGCTTAGAAGAGGTAATAGAAATACGAGTCAGTCTATGAATCTTTGTTCCCAATGTGTATCCAGATGGTTTGACAGTATTATTCATTGAAATTTTGTTTTATAGTTCTGTCTCAAAACGCTGTTAAGTAAGTGGTATTGGTACTGCACGCAGTATCATTGGGCTTACAATTTTTGATTTCCATGTTACATGAATCGAGTGGGTTTCGTCACTGATGAATTCCACAATATCTCAAACTTTAGTTTTATCTTGTTAAAAATTATGAAATGTTTCAAAAAATTTAGCTTATTTTTACCTCTATTTTAAAAGTGAACTGAATTCTTAGATAAATGCTGTTGAAAATGGGAATGAAATTTGCTATACATTCTGTAATATATATTTTAAATTTATTTGTTGTTTTAAAAGCATTAATTACAGCAACAACTAATAATTTTCAAATACAAATTAAAGAATGTGACAAATATATGTTCTTACCGAATTGAAATGTTTATAATTTAAATTATACAGTAATTTAAAGATATTTCTTTCTCATTTAATAACAAATGCAGATAACAACAAACAGTGTTAATAATCTATACACTAATCATTTGAGTAATTTATCATTTGTTTTAAATGTTTTGAACGTTATAAAGGTTCGGAGAAATGTGTGAAAATAAACAAAATATAAAACCCTTTGAATATGTTAGTTACTTCCTATTAGGATATTTCTACCACTAGTAACATAATGCAGATGGAGTGTTCAATAAAGAAGGTATAATTTGTTTGTACAACAATGCTAATCTTTTACAGTCGTAATCAATACAAAAGCTGTGGTAAAAATACTCAAACCACTAAAAGTATCTTTGTTAAATCCTTCAAGTTAACAATAAAAAAAAGTTTTTATATACGATTTTCAAATAAATCACTGACATTTGTATTAAACATTCTATTTGTCGTAGATAAATAAAAAGGACATCGTTCAGTTTATACTACTTAAAAACCAATTAGTCATATCCCGGTTTTCAAAAAGAAATTCAATATTGTAAAAATAATTGTAACGAATAAAAAACGATATAAATTGTTCAAAATAAATGAACAAGCGAGGAACCGAAAGCAGCAGAAAGCTGAAACTTTATAATTTATTTGACCGTTCTTTAGTTAAAATATACTTAAATTCTTTTCCCTTGCAATTAATAATGTAAAAACTATTCAAAAACTACACTTTTCTGAATTTATCGAATTCTAAGTGTAACTCGTATTTTGATAAAAGCGCGATTCAAACCGGTTTTTGTACTAAAATTATTAAACTGCACTAATCTTTAAAACTGACAACAGTCGCATTTCACTGGAATATATTCTGATTGTGTAAATTCGAGAACAAAACACTTTCATTTCTTCGTCTCATTTTCAAACTGGATCATATTTTGGATATTTCACGAGAATTAGAAACGGCGTATCATCCACCGCTTCGCAGTCCGAGTGGCCATATCATCATGTTATCCGATAAATGTTATATTTGTCTTGAATCCTTATATCCTTACGACTTTGATTCGCAGCCCATACTGAGATTACCTTATTTTACCCGACTAAAACCTGTTAAGCATGCCTGTTGAACGCAGAGGTGATCTGCTTCCTGAGCTGGAATTCTGTATCTCTATTTGACAATTCGTGAAGTAAAAATATAGTGAGTTCTGTCAAATTTTTGTTTTAATGTAACTGTATGGTTATTTAGTAAATTTTATTGAAAAACATTTGAATTGTCTTTAATATTGAAAATAATGATATTACTTAAAATAGGTACATAGCAATATAAACATAACATAAGCTACTTAACAAAAAGTCACTATGATTTTGACATAAGAAATCGTTATCCTAGTAATGCGAACAAAAGTTAGTGAATTCAACTACTGTTAATTTATAAATGTCTCCTGGTAATAGTTGATGTAAGTATGGAATTACTTTTCATTACTTACTTAATTCTATATTATAACTTTGGAGAGGGGATTTCAGAATTTTCAAAAAACTTCGAAAATTTGGAAGTTTGTATGGTATTTTAGTAGGGATATGTCAATATTCGTGACGTTTAGTTTTTGTTTATTACACTGCATAAATGTCTACACACATTAAAATAAATTTATTTTTATATATTTTTGTTACTTTAGTTAATAAACAGTACCTTTTGAATTTTTCAAATAAGTTATTTATTGTGAGGTTGTTAGAAAAGTGATTGATTGTTAAAAGAATGATATATCGTATTTTCGTCTATAAAAAAAGAATCTGGTTTCCAAATAAATTAGATAGTGCTTCTGTCAATCTTTATTTATAAAAATCAATTAATCATAATAGCCTCATCATTTGAGAATGGTTCGACAGATTTGGTTGAATATTCGATTGATTTGGCAGAATAATGTAATGGTTTCAAGCTTTATAACAATTTTTCTAAATTCTCTCAAAAAGCCAAATACTCGAAAGGTACACAACTTTTTTTTCCTCCCACCTAGCTGTAAAAGTGGGAGAGGGTAATTAAAATTTGGCGCTAAACTCTAAATTGGCTTAAAAATTTAAACGAAACATTCCAATGAAGATAAAGCTAGCGAGAGTGACTTAGTCTACTTTTTCATTTCCATACACTCGCCAAAGGGGAAGAAAGGGTTAAAATTTGTATGACAAACAAATAGCGAATTTCAATGACATTTAACTAGCATACAGAGGAGGTAATCGAACGTGGCGTAGGTTACTCTTTATAAAAATTTAATTTAACCGATTTTAACGAAATGGGTAAGAGGGTGCAACTTTTAATGAAATGTTTCAACAAACCAAGCTATATGAACAGCAGTTTAAGAAGAGTAACTTGGGCGCTATTTATTAGTAAAAAATTGTTTTTTTTTTTCTGTTTCACGAAATTTTTATGTTGGGTTCGCCAATAAGTTTCCGGGTAAAAAACGCTATCTTCCTTGGTATGAATTTTACTATACGTTCATATCATTTGTTTACTGCCTTCAATTGTCTGAAAATTAACATTGCAATTGAGACTGTAGATTGATTGGACTATAATCTTTAGCAGAATTTTTTTATTTTAGAGCTATTTAATTGAACACAGTAGGCCATAAAATTACAGTTCAAACTGTATTGAAATACCATCTGATGCCCTTGGATAGTTCATTTAAGGGATATGAATTATTGAAATCGTTCCAACTACAAGAGTGATTTCACTTGAGCCATGTCACATTATTTATATCGTTTGAAAAGGTTGTATTCAATAAAACACTTTAAGTGTATGTACTGTGCTATCCCAGAACATCAATCCAATCCGTATTATTAAGAAGAAGTAGCTATGCATATTTGACTTATAAAAATGCATCCATATTGTGCATCATATATCGTAGAAATCAAATAACTACACTGCCTCACTTTGGCAAAATATATTAAGTGCACGTTTATAGAACCGAAGGATATTTGAAATATTATCCTAGTGTTCTACATATTTAGGCTTATTCAAGTCAAGAAAAAACTATTGTTGCATAAATATTTGTGATCGTATTATAATAAAGATCCAAACGGCCCAAGAGACTTACCACGTTTTAAATATAATTTAAAATGATATTTTTCACTGACACCCAATATTTTGCTATTAAATACATGTATTTGGCAAGAAAACAACATATCTATAGGAGGTAACTGATGTAACAATTTACGTAAATAATAGTATAAAATATCTAAAGGTATTATTTGTTTTGTGTTACTGGCTGATATAACCTTAGTAGCATAAAAAAGCCGATGAGAATTTATGAATGGTTATACATTTTTTCTGTATTAATATTTAAAAAATTTTCTCCATTAAAAAATTAGATGTATGAACAAATTGTATGGAATTTATATTATACCCTTAGGTTGTATTAAAACGTAACATTCAAAAACATTCAAGGCACTGTAATATTGATAAAACTTTCTTTTCATATACTTCATCTTGCTAAACTCGGTTTTAATTGTTTGATTTTTCTTTTTTATAAAGAATAATAAACATGTGCAAATTTCAAAAAACAATACGTCTGGTAGGACGAGTTACTAACTATACCAGAGCTAAAAGTTTACTCACAGATACCGAGATTGCGGTTAGCGGCTACTATCTCGTCGGTATCATCCAGTAGACTGTTGTGAGTAGAAGTTTTCATGTTATTCAAATATATTCAAATTTTAATTAATTCTGCTATTATTTGAGTATTTAAATATTTTAATGACGTCAATCATTACATATTTCGAAAGTTTGTGTTTGAAATTAAAAAAGAAAAATAATGTTTATTTATTAATTTAATAACCCAAAAATACGCCATACTTTTATAATATATAATATATATTAAATATGATAAGCAAAGTTTGACTTTGATTAGGAAAATTGAGTCATAATGATATACTGCTGCCGTCAAATCACGCTGGCAGACCAATGTGAATAAATTAGTTCCAGAATTAGGTGCTTTTTAAGTGTGTTTATGCTGTGAATTCAATAAATCAATTTAATCAAAATTACAATAAAAATTATTGCACTGATTCACTCACTAATTTCTAAAAAAAAAAATAGTATCAAGCTAGCTAGTGACATGTTAAAATAACAGAAAAATGTTTTGAAAATTGAAAAATATGCTGAAAATTAGGTCCTTTTAGGTGGTTGTTAGGTGCTGCTAATTAAATGACTCAAATTTGTATTTAAAAAACTGTTCCTAATGATGCACTGATACCGTGATATCACCATAGCAGAGCTATTTTGCTGTGGTAGCTTGATTAAAATATTATTTTTGTATGAATAACAATTTTCCAATTATAATCTAATGCGTTTATAAAAGAATCGTTACCTAGAATTTATGTTTAATTAATAATCGAATACTAGGAATTAATTAAGGTTAATATTTGATAATGACCGTTGATAAAGAAGTTTAAACAGAACGCTTACATGGAAGTGTGAGGTTGGGTAGTTGGCTGCTGAAATCATGGTAATACTCTAAAAATTAAAATTAAAATTTGTTAATTAAATGGATGGTTTTATCAGTTATAACAAATATTTACGTCTATATTTGTTTTTGTTTTTTTTCGGTTAGAGAAACAAGTTTTTAGAAATATTATTGTATTTTTTAGTAAGGCTTGATAATATCACAAGAAATAGAGACAAAACGTCTACGAATTATATCTATGATCGTGTCCAATTGAAAACAAAATTCAATAAAAAAATTACTCTTACTATCCCATGTTGCTTCGGTTATCAATCATCAGTTGTTATTTTGAAGTCAGACAGGTCAATATTCATAATCTGTTATAACTTTTTCTGTATTAAAATGTAATAAAAACGTTTTTAATAATATATGTCAAACGATTTTGTTTATACATGATAAACAAATTTTAGCTAAAGTTTTTTTAATTTTATTTTTTATTATTTACCCTTTATACAACTGTCTGCTATTATACAATAAATTACTGCTGTTTTTAATTACTGACCGATGTCATCTATTTTCTAGTTAAATTTGTTAGTAAAAAATTATTGACTTCATTCAAATTGAAAGAACCC
Organism: Chrysopa pallens; assembly: GCA_020423425.1. Lineage (NCBI taxonomy): Eukaryota > Metazoa > Arthropoda > Insecta > Neuroptera > Chrysopidae > Chrysopa > Chrysopa pallens. Next base: position 8,682,002 of record CM035593.1, on the reverse strand, counting down.
ATCTTTGTAAAATATTAAGACAAAAATATAAAAATTTTTAAAGCAATAATAAATAAATTTAAAAAAAATATTAAACTCAATTTCTAAGTGAAAATAAAAACTAAAAAGTTAATTGTTTAGATACTCAACATATGACTGAATATCATTGTTTGGGCTATTTTTATTTAGCATTCATAAAATACTATAAATATCCAGTCTATACAGTTATATATACTTGTATGATAACATGTATGGTAATTCCCAACCAATATTTGATAATTAGCTAAATTTGACCTTAAAATTAAAAAAATGTTTCAAACAAAAGTTGTTTTTTTCAAAGAAATATACATTTTTTGTATTTGAATCGTTTATAGTTAAAAACTTGAGCAAAAGATCTATTCGACGCAATGGACTAAATTTGCTCATTCACGAACTTAAACTCACTTTTAATGTTTAGAATTAGTCACTGAAATTTCAGATCATTATTATTATTTTTTTTTCAGTCATCTTGATGACAGACGCATGGACAACCGAAAATGAACCACTTAGGTTTTTCGATGAAAATTTTATTTGTGTGGTCAATATTTTCTAGCGTTACAAACTTTAACTTATATACTCTGACATATTCTCTGACTAAAATTAATATACTCTGGTATATTATGTATGTCGAGTATAAAAATAGGAGGCTCAATTAAAAAAAAAAATGTATATTTTCAGAAGTGGGTTTTTTAGTTTATAAGAATCACTTTGTGCTCATAAAAAAATATACAATGTGGTCATAAAAAAATATACAAGTAAACAATTTCCTAAACTGGTTTTGCATGACTGTTTAATTTACGCTTATTAGAAATATATATTAGTTATATTTAAATTGATTTTCAAACAAGTGCTCTAGTGCGATCATCAAGTTCAGGCGATACGATGAACTTCTCGATGAGGAGAATAAAAAACAATAGTTTTTTTATAATTGATTTATTATTTGAAAAGTCGCGTTGAATGGAAGTGGCTGCCCGTCGGTATCAACAGTTGTTCACCAGATAATCTAGACGAAAAAACAAGGACGCTCTTACACAAAATCAGGCATCTCACCAAAAACGTTGGGTATACTGATATTGCCATTAACGTTGGTTCTTGTGACTTTGAAACGTCAAGATGTGTTAGTATTCAACCCTTCTACTGAGAAGTGTATAATTATCATTAGAATCAATTTTTGTTGGTAAAACTGAAGCTTCAAATTGAAAAAAAAAAGTATTTTTATACATTACTATATACATTTTATAAGTATAAAATTTTAAATGATTAAAAACTAATAAGCGGGTAGCAATTTTCTATCCACCAATTCAAAATTGAATATTCATGAAAATGAACGTGCTTTTCTATAAATTGGTTTTAGAGAATAATTTTGTATTTTAGAATTACAACAAAATTTTAATAGCAATTCAAACACAGGTAATATCCAGAAATTTACATAGATTTATACTCTTCAATATTTGATAAATGCAACATTATAACCCACACGTAACCCATGCTTAATTTGTTTGTTTTTAATTTATTCATTTGTGTGTTTTATTACAATAATTTTACGAAAGCTATAAACAAATGTATTAAATATGTAGAATGATATTTGAAAGCATCAATATTATTTTTTTTATTCAAATATATGTTTAGACAAGAACCTGGATGGACTTTAGTGTGCATAAATTTAGCACCGCATTCTGTCAATGGAATTATGCTAAGAATAGCTTAAATATTAAAAGGATTCGTATGCTGCCGGAATTAAATCGACTATAAGGTTTGGAGCTACTTTATTGGTTATTTTATGTAAATAAGGCTAAATATACAGTTGTAGAATTTACAAAGGTTTTGTTTTCGAGCTATAAGCGATTAAGTTCGACAAAGGTAAAACTTCAATTCAAAAATGATTTCCTCGAATTATACAGCACATTTTTTTATTTTTCTGATTTTTAGGTTTTTCTTTTACACAGAATGTAGGAATTTTAGTTTTTCGGACTTAGCTGAAGCTCATAACTCAAAAATGAAGTATTTTTTCACGAAAATGATAAGACTATTTTTCGATAAACATTAAATCAATACTTTATATAGCTTCGATATATAGTTCAAAAACGAAGACTTTTCGAAATATACTCGAAAAATTTTTCGATAATATGTTCTTACATGTTATTAAAAAGTTAATTGTTTTATGCATATTGGATAAAACTAAACTATTTTGAACTTTTCGTGCTATAAGTAAGTTAAGTTTGAAAAGCATTCACCCAAAAAATCCAAATTCTGTGAGGAAGAAAAATCTTTGCGAGAAATAAACATATATTGTCTGAAAATATAACTCTTTACAAGCACTCCCAAAAAAAAATAAAAGAAAAAATTTTACACAAATTTCACGTGTAAAATATATTATACGGGAAATGAGTTTTCCTTTTTACAATGTTAAAACGCTTATAACTCGAAAACGAAGGTTTTTTCGAAACGATTTCAGGAGTTCAAAAGTGTTAATTTTTACCCAATTTCTAAAAACGAAGCATAATTGCAGAATAGTTCCACACCCGGATCCAGCAATACCCGGAACTTTAATATTTAAGCTATTCTAACCACAATTTTATTCACAGAATTCAATGCTCAGTTTTGACATACTCAAGTCCATCCATTACGTGTTTTAATTTGAAATTTTAAATTTTACACGAATATATCATACAGAAAACTAATGACAACCTTTTAATACAAATACATTTTTAGACGTGAATTTATTATATTAATTAATTAAACAAATTTTTAGTAATATATTTAGACCGTCAATGGGTAACAATAAGAGCCCGTTATCGCGCAAAGTCAATTTATCAAAAATCATGTTATAAACCCGCTTATTAAAAAACATATTCTTTCTTCGAGTAATGCTAGAGTATATTATTCTCTTATCACCTTTGTTACCTGTAGTTTAACAGTATTCAAAGCATGTAGGCCAATCGATCGTAATATAGATAACCTTGGAAATAGAAATTTCAAATGGTACCGAATGCTTCTGTTTGCACCAGAACATAATCAGTACATAATCAAATACAACGAATATATGATTCCAAAAAAGAGCCAACAGGATGTGGACATGATCTCCACCAAACGGATAAAACTACAAAATTGAAACATACTTACGAATGACATTAATTGAGTTATAGATACAGACGTTTTAAGTAGCTATAAATTTCACACAGATCAGAGCCTGTTAAGGTGCAAATATTCTCAATAGAAATTTTAAATACGGGCAAAAAAAATAAACTTTCATATGCCTCTAAAACCATCTAAATAACAGTACCTGTAATTCGTAAATACCAACAAAAACACTTACAAATCACTTGCCAGCTTTGAAAAACCACAAAAATTTTAACGCCACAAATAAAACAATATTTAAGAAAATTCAGCTTTCAGAAACCAAAACAATTAGTGAAAAGAAAAATTTGTCAAGATATCCACAACAACAATACGAATCCAAAAAAGGACACCGGAGAATATTTCATTAAACATTTTAGAGATCAAGCAGGACCAATAAGAAGCAACAGTAGTAAAAAGATCCTAAATGCTTAATATGTCCACCAGCTTCCTTCAACATTTCTGCAAAATCAATATATCTGAAAAAGAACAGTGGCTACAAGGTTCTAAAAATTCCAAGGCGCAAAATATTCAATTGTTCCAAGTGAAATAATCCCTTTAAGAGTTAAACGAATATTTTAAATTCAGTGGTGAAGATATACAAAAAATAAGCAAAGTTTAAGTTAATATTTGTTTAACTTAAGTAAGAGCATTTGCTATCAGTAATTGTCTTATTTACAAATATAAAGAGTATAGACCTTAACCCAACCCAACCTTAACATCAAATGTATACAAAGTTTTTTGCAAATGATTTTATAACGAATGAAGAAGGTTTTAGACTTCATCCATCGTTCAGTTCAAGTTAGCTTCAGGCACAGATTTTGACACATGAGATCAGCGACAGGATATCACTAAGATTATTGAAAAATGTCAAGAAGATAAAAAATCTGTGTATATTGTTTCCGTTGCTTTCACTAGAACTTTTCATAGTTTAGAGCAATGCGGTATATGACAATATCTTGACATCACTTTAATAAGTAAGCATAATAAAGAAAATACACCCAAATAATTCAGGACAAATTCGATTGGATAGGAGTAAAACAAGGTGACCCATTTTCACCAAACCGTTTTAATACAGTCTTCGAATGAAACTGTCTAAATTGGAACAAGAAAATTTCAACTCGATAACCGAAAGTGTCAGGATCTCCAGTTTACGTTTTGCGGACAACGTGGCTATACTCGCAGATAACTCAAACGGCTGGACATAACCCGTAGTCAAGGCCATATGCAACATTGAAATCATGTCGATATACTTAAACGTAGTCGCTCTTTAATACGGGCACCAATATAATTAGCTTGGAAAAAAAATAACGTTCCAATACAATTCATATGAAATCAAAGAATTGCTAATGTTCTGAAAAAGGTTTGTTCTGAAACAACAGCACTTGAATAAGTGCTGCATCGCGTCAATCAAGTTCAATAAGGAAAAATAATGTAATGGATGCTTTTACTCTATCAGTTGTAACGTTTGCCTCCCATATTTTGGCAATAACAAAAAAGATTGTACAGAACTGCGCTCATGTCAACGTGCACTAGAACGATGAATGCTTAACATTATAAAATTTCAAAGAGTTCCATCTCATGATATATAAGAAACTGAATAAGAATAAATGATGTGACTCTAAAGAGAGAAGGGCGTTGGACATTCAGGACCATTGAAATTCCAACGTCAATGGAAACCGTATGATTATAAAAGGAGAAGAGGCCGCCAGACTAAACTTTGGAGAGATGAGGTTGTGGAATTTGCAAGTGTTCGATGGATGTGCAAGGCTATCTATGTATTAAAATGTATTTTTCCCGCTTACTGTGTCGTCCTATCGAAAAATGTTTTTTTACAAAAGTTAAAAACTTAGCGCCGTTTACATCTCTGTAGCTATTGCACAACAAAACCATAATAGTCGAAAATATGGTTTGATTGTTAAAAAAAAAATTTCTACTTAACAAAGGCTACCTTTCACTGAATATAAAGTGATTTGCTTAATAATTAGAAGAAATCCGTTAAAAATAAATATCGATTTTTTCGACGATATGTCGATTTTCTCAGAAAATATACAATGAATTGTAATCCACCAAGTCTTTTGATCAATTTTTTTATTATCTACTTTTATAGCTTAACTTTTATCGGTCTTTTTAATTTCAGTTTCATTTTTTTTTTTTTTTTGAAATACAAAAATTCATTTTCTTGAAAAATAAAGCAAAAACATTGTAAAATAAAATGAGAATAAACCATTAAATTTTTAATATTCGTAAAATATATTAAATAGCAGATTTTTATTTTTTTTTTTCATTATTTTGTTTTTAGTTTTACACTTTGAATTTAGTGCCGCTTCTATTTCAATTCATAATAATGTAGGTTTATTTGCAAAATAATTTTGTACCACAATAGAAATATTACCAATATAGTCATGGTTGCCGTTATTTTTGATGTTGAAGAATGGACAAACATGAAAAGTTTATAAAACCATCTCAAAATTACTTTAAACTATTTTCTTTTCATTTTATTTATGTCTTATAAAAAGGATAAATCATAGTGAGGTCGTGCATAATGTAAACACGGTAGTCTGTCATTTACATATACTTGTAAAGAAAAAGTTTGCTTAAGGGTATAAATTACTCGTATAAATAAAAAATTGTTGACATTTTTTTTATAAAAAAATTTGTGTAGGCTTAATATTGAATGCAATCAAACAAAATAATGTAAACAGATGTAAACAGAGAGAGAAACAATTTAATAAAAAGATATAAAAATGTAGAAAATATTCTTGTAAAATGACGATATTACATACTTTATCTATACCCAAACCGAGCTCTAATGATATATTGCTAGCACAGTAGATATAAAGTAAACAAACTCAAAGAATAATTTTTTACAACCTTAATTTTGATAGCATGAAAGTTTATGAAAAATTATTAAAATGAGACCAATGTAGTTTTAAGCAAAACATATATTGGAATAGTAAAAAAGTTAAAATAATTCTGGGCAAATGTGTAATGAATACTTTCATCATTTTCTATTTCAATGGAAAATAGTGTAATATTTATTGTATCTCTATTGAGATCCAAATATCATATAACTGGTAGGTATATTATATTACTTAAACATACGTTGTAAAAATATACAAATTTAGACTATAGAAAAAGGACTAGGAATGCCGTAGTTTCTTGGTTGTTTTTTCATACAATATTTTTTATTTTTCTACTACTTGTTTGACGAATTTATGTGTTTATTGATTTATTTATGTATGTATATGAAGTATATGTTTACTTTTATTATAGGTAATGCATGATGAGCTTTTAAAAAAATGACATGGTAACCCATCAATTACAGATACAAATATGAAAGAAAAAAAAACATAGGTAATTAAAAAACATTATTGAAATATGTTCTAACCAGATTTAAATTTATTAATTGGTTTTTTTAATAGATATTGAAATAAATAAAAGTAACATTTTCTCTAAAAGACAAATAATATACTTATATATATATAAGTATATATATATATATATATATATATATATATATATATATATATATATATATATATATATATATATATATATATATATATATATATATATATATATATTTATATAAAATTACAGAAAATGACTTTTGAACGTTTGATCCGACATTTTCAGTTATTTCTACATAATTTTCCATTCTGTCTTCGGTCTCCATTCTAAAACAATATTTGCAGCACGGGAAATTAAAGCTTTTGCAGAATAATCTATGTCACAAAATTAATTCATTTAAGGAAGTACGAGCGCCAGGCGGTGTGGAGATAGATATCGACTCTAGCGCGGTAAGGAGAACGCAGTAACCATATGATTTTTTTCAATAAATATATATACATTTAACATTGGCTAGTGGCGACATTTATTTTTCTTTTAATTAATATACTTTAATTAGTGGGGCAAGTGTAAATGTTTTTGAATTAAATTTATCACTAATATATTTACTTTCATCCATAAGTTTTTTAAAAATATTCACCGACAGTTTTATGAGAAAAATACAGAAATGTATCAATGTTTGAAGCTTACCCCATAAGACCAATGTTAAATTGCTCAACTTTAAAGTTATTTATTTAAATGATCGGGCAATCTCCTTCAAATTTTTGGAATTTGTTTAGACATATTTAAACTTTGTATTAAAAAAAAATCAAGCCTTTTATCAAAAGTTGCCTTGGTGCTCGTACTTCCTTAATAGAAGATAAACTAAAATTTATAGTTATCATATCGTCCTGTCAAAATAATAATAAATGGAATTCCAATAATCAATTCACTGATTATCGTATTATAAAACTATCATCCTATTGAAGTACTTATTATAAAATACACATTACACTTAAAATTTACAGAATCACATACAAACATAACAAATAATACAATTTGTTGTTAGTAATAATGTTTATAACACAAATAGAGTTGTTTTATTATTATTGTTATTATTTTGTTTGCAAATACAGTGTTTTTCTAAATAAACACTGACGACATCTTTTCCAATACGATCAGTTACTTATGTATCTATGTGCAAGCGATGTAATAAAAATAACATGACATCATATCGTGATGTTGTAGGACTTCTGAAACGAATACCATCCATGATGATCTTACTGACCAGTAGCACGATTACGAAACAGAACCATTGTTTATTGTACTGCGTTTTAATATAAAACACTATTAGTTTTTTTTCCTGACGTGTAAATAAATGATGCTGATGGTTTGCACAAACACTTATCGATTACCCTTGCAATTTGTTTATCAACATTGAAAATGCTAGCCGTAGTAGATTTTTTATCGGTTTAAAGTCGAATGAAAAGTTGATTAAAATCATAGGGATGTCTCTTGGTCGGTGTCCACTGTCAAAATTGTGACTTCGATGACGTTTTTCAATAATTTCTTCACCACAACCCGGGTGTCATTATAAAGACGTGGCTGCATTATGTTCCGCTACATAAAAATTACCGATCCGACTTTTAATTGTAGATTTTCAGGTGGTAATCCAGGTAATTTCAGTCAAGGTAAAAAGATATAATATGTACAGCAATAGAAATAATTTCTTAATTAACTATCTTAGTAAATAAATACTATGTTTTGGTGGTTATTTTATTATTTTTAATTTTATTGTAATAGTTTTGACAAAGTATTTATAAGAAGTTTTCACTTTTTAAGTGCATAAAAATAAATACTACAAAATTCGACCATATACCAAATATCTTTAATGCTTATTTGTATAATTATATGGTCCTAATTATTTTTCTGAATAAAAAGTTTTAAATACAAAAATGTGGTAAGATGCCACATGCCTTATTATTTTTCTATGTTCTCCTATAATATTAAATTTCACAAATGTATATCAAAAAATTAATGAGAAGAAAAATGATTCATGAAAAAAAATGTTGATTTTTTGCAAATTCTCAAAAGTTGTGAGAATAATAAATAGTAAGTGCCATTGCCCAACAGCCTTTAATGTTTGAACTTATACTTCTTTTGGCAATGAGAGTGAATTTCTGAGATCCCATAAAAACGACATGATGAAGTTGGACAGAATAAAAACGACTCTTCAAATGGTACAGAGAGTTTATTAGGAACTCATAATATATTTATGTATATTGAAAAAAATTTTCTTCTCATAAAATAGTAATCATTTATCATTCTCATAGGCATGATAAAGATTCTTTTTTTGCTCTTGTTATTTATTTTTGGAGTTATACAAACATACTTCTTTAGACGCGTTATGAAAAAATGATGAGAGTGAAATTTTTAGATGCACGTGCATAACCGTCACACACAATTCGCAAGTAGAAGCTGTCCGCAAATCCGCTCAATTAATATCATATTTAAGTTATAAGCCACTGATGATAAAGAGATCCGAGTTCCGATGCAATCATTACCGGAAGATGTTATGGTAGTAAACAATTTAAAAAAATAATAAATTTCGTATAATGAAAGAATTTATGTTACAGTTAATGAAAGAAAATTTATATTTATTCATTTAATTTTTCAAGTTTAAACTGAGCTTTATTGACTGTTTCGGCTATCCTACCCTTGTCCTTGTATTGTAATTATTTATTTGTATGCAAATAAAAATTGTTTTATAATGATGCCAAAGAAGTATAACTTCTAGCGCGTGTACTTAAGTACACAAACAGTTTTTTTGATGTAGAATTAAGTTAACTCTACATAACTCAAAAATAAAAAAATTTGAATTGTTTACTAAATTACTTCTTATTTATTAACAGATTTTAATAACAAAATTTAAATGTAAATACTCTTAATTGAAATATAATTCAGAAATTCGATTTGAGAAATTTTATATAATAATGATTGTCTGAAAATTATTGTGGTAACAAAATGATATATGAATATATTTTTGTGAGTTAACGGGAACAAATACACATAGATTTCTGCACATCTTGACTGCAGTTTGTATATTTCGAATTGTATAACATCGCATACATTTTTTAATAATAAATAGCAAAAAAATATTAAACTTTGAATGCAGATAAAAAAAAAAAACATCAATCAAAACTGCTAGTTGAAATTATTCAAAAATTGTTCTAACACACAAAACTATCAACGCAAAAATTTAATCACAATTACAAAGAAATAATTTTCTAAAACATTCTACATAGAATTTAAAAAAAAAATATTTATTTTTTTTTATTTCAAAATTTAAATAGACATTGTAACTATATTTTAAAAACAATAAATAGGAAAATTGATTTTATCGATTGCTTATAATATATTAGAAATACTGTAAATGTTTCACACACCTACGGATAATAAGAATGAAAATTGATTTCCATATTTCACCAAGTTAATGGAAATAAATACTCGTTAAAGGAAAAATATACTCGAAAGGTACTAATCGAATGGAATAATTTTCTTATCATAAGTATTATAAGTATATATAAGTATTTTTGATTATAAATACCGAATTAATACATTGTATATTTTATATGTACAATATTTTTTATGGTTTAAAAATTAAACAAATAAAATTAATTATATCATTAGCTGGTATCCGGCACTTTTATGCGAGTATAATAGCATCACATATCGCATTAAATAATCGTTAGTTTAATTTGAATATTAAAAGAGGAGGAAAAACTTTGTCGTTCAGCTAACGATGTGTCTTTTTTGTTCAGCCTGATTGTAGTCTTCTACCTGATAGTACGAGTTCCCGCTACAGGATTAACGTCCATCGATTTTTTGCTTAAAACCAAATTTTTATGTTTATTTATAATTAGGATAATATATTTATTACCAGGTTCAAAATCAAAATTTGGGCGCAAGTATTTTTTATTAAATTATTTTTAATTGATTTTTGTTAAAAAATATCGTTCAATTGTTTTTTAAATAAAATAACGTCTACATCACGGCAATTTATATGAATATTCTAAAAAATCACGGTTGCCGTTGCGTACCTGGCTGCACCTCTACACAGCCAGGTGTAAACAGATATGATTTTATTACATTAATACGTTCATAACGTTTATTTATTAATTATATATCAAATTAAAGCTTAAAAAAAAGTATTATCATATACGGTTGCCTAATTAAATTCGCCCGTAAATAAGGGTTGTTGGATGTTAAAAATAATAAATATTTAAGCTATAGTGAAAGAGAGTTCGTGCGTAACATCATTTGTCAGGCGAGGATATATGCGTTATATCTTAAGGGAGATATACTGCATAAGGGCTTAAATCAAAACTACAATATATCTAAAATTCAAAACGAAATGATATAAAACAAAGTCTGGAAGCAGCTAAGTATTAGCTTTGGTTCTTATAAAAGATCAAATCTATCTCCATACCAAATTTTAACAAAATTGGCAGGCAAAAAGAGTTACTATCATATTTTTTACTGTCGATCTCATTTGTAATAATATTGAGAGGTTGTTGATTGTTAAAATTAATTCGATCATTAGGTGTACCTGGATAGATGATAGTTTTAATTTATAAAAACTTATTTTTTCATTTAACCAAGGTTTGTAATTTTTGAAAATTAATGTATTACACACAAACACTCAATGCGTAATCCATATACTAGAAAGGTTTTATAAATAACGGGTAATTAAACTATTATTACATTAATTATAATACATATTACAGTAATTACGTATTTAATGTAATATACATACATTATTAGATTCATCGTAGATATCGTATAGAATTAGTGTAATAATACTTTAAATACGCATTATCAATATAATAATTTTAATTCATTACCCAGTATTGTGGTTACTAATATGAAATTTTCAAAAAACGATAACAGGAATTTCGACAACAATAAATAAAACAAACACACTCTTGTTTAATAGTGCGACGTTTCGTGTTTTCTTTTTTTTTTTATTAAGACTTCTCCAAGCAACTGTAAGACACAAAAACAATGTCCATTAGATTAAACAAAAAAAGAACATGATAAGAATATATTTGATAAATACCTAAACAAGGATCAATCGTATACGCCATTAAATAAATTTGTATTTCGTTGGAACACAATAACATTGTACATTTTGAGAAAAAAATTTAAAAGTGAATAAAATTATAAAATACGTCAAAATTAAAACAATGTGAACACAATTAAAATAAAATTTCTTTTTGAAGTTACAGTTCTATAGGGGATTGAAGCTGATGTTATGATTTATGTTACACTTAATGTAAGAAAATACATTTATTTCTTTTTCAAATTTAAACTGGGGTATATTGACTGTGTTGATTATCCTTCTCCAGTCCTTTTAATATTTTGTTGCAATTAAAAATTGTTTTTTAGTGATACCAAGGAAGTATAACTTCTGACGCGCGTACACAAGTATTCGCACCCATTTTTTTCTCTTTTCTTTTTCTTGTTGTTAAAAAACTTTAAATAACCATGCTATTTATACCCATATTTAACCCACGGGGACAATTATCCTCGATGGTAGTTGATCTAAAAGGCAATAATTGTCGATAATAAATAAAACTGAGTAAGATATACCTACAGTTATCAGTATAAAAACAGATAATAATAATAATAAATAAGTGGGAACAGTGGGTGGCTACAAGGTTCTAAAAATTCCAAGGCGAAAAATATTCAATTGTTCCAAGTGAAATCCCTTAAAGAGTTAAACGAATATCTTAAATTCAGTGGTGAGGATATACAAAAAATAAGCAAAGTTTAAGTTAATCTTTGTTTAACTTAGCTTGGAAAAATAATAACGTTCCAATACAATTCATATGAAATCAAAGAATTGCTAATGTTCTGAAAAAGGTTTGTTCTTTAAAACAAACAACAGCACTTGAATAAGTGCTGCAATCGCGTCAATCAAGTTCAATAAGGAAAAATAATGTAATGGATGCTTTTACTCTACCAGTTGTAACGTTTGCCTCCCATATTTTAAATAAATAAAATAAAAAGCTCTTTCTTTTTAAATATAAAAACAAAATTAATTTATAAAAAAAAAACCAAGATACAAAAACAAAAGGTTAGATAAGGTATATGCCAATAAAATTAATTTTTACGTAGTCATTTTTATCACGAAATTGACTACTCAAACCCCTATTCAAAACATCATTGTAGATCGTACTAAGCTCTTGTGTATTAGATCTTAAATTAATCAAATTGTTTAGCTTAATACTCACCATCTCACTTAGATACCTCTTGATAAAGTTTTTCTCTCGATGTAATATAGACACTTTATCAAACAAGACATTATGTCCATTGCTGAAAACGACGCGGTACAGTTATTTTTCATTACATTCGTGCTTTTATAATCATAAATGTGTTGTTTAGTGCGCTCAGAAAGCTTGTGTTTAGTCTGTCCAATATAACAAGTGGCAGAAGAACATAAAACTTTGTATACCAAGCCAATCTGTTGTAGCAAGGGCATTGGATCTTTTAACTCTGAATATACAGAAAGTTTAGTCTTTTAAATTGTAAGGAGCCACCTTTACACCTTTTTTTCTGATACATCGATCAACACTAGTCGTTAGTCCCTGAATATACGGGAATCAGAAGTAATCAGCCATAACTTTCTGATTCTTGGTGCCTTCGACCAATCTATATCTGTTCCAAAAACCCTCCATTAGTTTAGGAGGGTTATTATACATTACGAATAAATCGATAACCCTCTTTTTATTTGTCTCATGAAAATTATTGTGCCTAAGACACAGCGATCTTTGTAAAAGACGAGTAATCACATCCATTTTTGGACACATGGGATGATTTTGATCATTTTTTTTTTTGATTAACGCCCAAAAGAATTACAATAAATCTACAAACTCCAGTAAATTGTTACACAGTACCTTATAACACAATGAAATCACGAAGTAATATTCACGTTTAGTATAAACATGTATTGTCTTTTGACACGAGTCGTTAAAAAATAAATTCGAATGAGTAAATTTTGAAAAGTTCTTTTTGATTCTACTCTGATATTTTTTACATCTAAAGTAACAGTCCTGGTTTGCCTTGAACTCTATAATAGAGTGTTCTTTTAATCCAAGTATTAAAGATACTATAGTTTTTCATTTCATCATTTATATTAGTGTGAAGCCAAGAATGGTAGACGACGGCTTATCTTTCTATATTGTTTTTCTTTTTATATAAATCTTTTGTTACTTATTAAACCTATTTTATCGCACTTTTTCTTTTATTTTTCTTGGAATTGTTTATCCCAATACTGTATATTTCAACCCTGACCTATCATAACAATATATAATAATATTCAACAAAACGCATTTAAAATGTCTAAAATCGTTATTCCCTGCTGTGTTTCTTTCCTATCATAAAATTTTACAACAAATATTTACTTTTTCCATTAATGTTTATTTATAAATATATAATCAATTCACGAATACAGTGTGTGTGTATTTAATGTTTTAATAAAAAAAATATGAGGTTCAATAAAATACAAAACTAAGCGAGCTCACGTGCCTTCACTTCAATTGAAGCGTGGATCAGAAGTTATTTTAAAAAATAATCAAGATATTTTAAATATTTATATAAAATTCCTGATAAACAAAGAGAATTATTATGACGTAACCCATACGATTTAAATGATATCATGGCGTAACCCAAAGAGTATAAGATAGAGGGGAAGGTTGTCATTAGCGGCAATGTTAAAAAGCGTACACGAGTTTCAACGCCTCTAGTGATTGTGTCCAGTCATGAAAACGTAAAACGCGTGGGACATTCGGTTCATCACAATTTGAATTTCCTAAGATAAAATATGAAAACAAATAATTTATGACAAAATAATTAAGAATTATTAAAATTTATTAAAGTAATAAATATCTAAAAGTACATAGTAATATAAAATTGATTATAATGATAATCCTAAAATGATAATACTATTTAGTATTTGGACACAAACATCAGATGGCATTCGTAACTGTATACGCGTCCTTCTCCTCTATCTTATACTCTTTGGCGTAACCTATATGATTTAAATTATATTATGACGTAACCTATACGATTTAAATTATATTATGACGTAACCTATATGATTTAAATTATATTATGACGTAACCTATACGATTTAAATTATATTATGACGTAACCTATACGATTGCAAAACTCTGTTTTTCAAGAAAGAGATGTAAAACAATCTATGAGACTTTATAACTTCTTTGGTTTTGAATCAATTCAATTTCGGTCGACTTTTGTAAAGGTATTGAGTCTAGTTTTACATTTTGATGTATGATATTGGAAATTTTTCAAATGCTAGCTGATTTCGCAATTTCGTAAACACCAGCTTTAATTTATGTAGTAATGTTTGTAGTACCTGTGGATTCGTCTCCGGAAAGTTTAGTTTGTAACGATAAGAGTAGGTATCATATAATTTACAACTCGTACCAACTTTTATCTCTCCTCATTATTTTTATTCAAAATTTACATAAAATGTTAATATTAACTTTTTAAAGCTTCTATTTAACTTGCAAAGTATAAATATATGCTTGTTCGTGTGAAATCTTGAAACTTATTTCGTAAGCAGATATCTTCAACCGATTGAGTTTTGAATACACGTTCACTTTGGAGGATAAGGAATAGTCAACGGTGTAACGTCTATCTAAATCTAACATAGTAGCTCACTGAAGAGGGCGGGCTAGTTATTTCTAATACACTCTTAAAATATAGGTGTCAAATGAAAGGGAAAATAAAATGGCGTCACTCTAAATCCAAAATGGCGGACTTCTAAAGCTTGATTTTCAAGCATATCTTTAACTATAACTAAATGTTATGAAACTCTGTATAACATACATTTGTAGTTTTTTAGTAATAAAACTAAAAATAATTTTTTCTAAATGCGCATGAAAAAAAAATTAACTTTTACCATCAACTTATAAAGTCATTAGAAAATTTATATGATATGAAAGCTTGTTGGGAGATTTACTTTTGTAGATAAACAATGAAATTAAATAACTGCATGTGATTGATTATCTGATTGTTTTTTACAATTCAAGTAAAAGTATATACGAACACTCTCGTGTTAAGCTTTTATAACTATAAATAATATAATGATGTATAATATAAATATACAGTAAAAGTTTATTTTTTCTTTTTTAAGTATTTAAATAAAAGCTATTTTTTTAAGGTTTTTATTTCGCCAATACAATGCTGCAACGAGAAGCCATTTTATTTTAACGTGATAATATTAAGCATATGTTCACCCTAGAAATTTGATTCGAATAATGATGAAATCCTATGTGAATTCGGATAAGTAGTTTCGGAAATTCTAATTCGAGTCAAAAGTACATTCATAAAATTGATGGAAGCATTTTTTTTTAAATTTAATATATTATTCCTGCATTCTTAAAAAAGTAAAAAAAAAGTATTTTTATTATATACTAGCTGGCCCGACAAACGTCGTTTTGCCACATTTCTAATTAACTTCAACATTTTCTAAGTATAATAACATATTCTTAACAACTTTCCTCTATTTCTTAATACTGAAAGCTAAGGCAAATTAGAACAAATAATGATATTAATATATATTTTAAAGCATACTCGGACACGTTGCGGTGACAATTGATATTACATCAATTGCATGCAAAATTTGAAGCAGATTGAACGAAGGAATTTCGTTGTCCCATACAAACTTCAAACTTTGACTCTGCTTTTCATCCCATTAGGGGTAGAATTTCAGAAAATCTTTTCTTATGGGATGCCCCGTATTTGATGTGTAACCCACTATTTGGTGTGGGATACCCGTGACACGAAATATTTATATATACACTCGTGTTTGATGTGGGACACCCGGTACTACCCAGAACCACTAATATAGAAAAGAAGAGATAAATAAATTCTATTTTGAATAGCTGATAAACATTTCTGTTATATAAATTATTTCTAATCAACATCAATTTCTCCTAAATATAATAACATATTCTCAACTGTCTAACTAAATAATGAAGCTGCGGCAAATCAGAATAAATTATGATTTTAATTTATATTTTGAAGCATACTTAGCTTCAAAATTTATTGTTTATTGTTTACATGCGGATGCAATTCTACCCTTAGGGGAAGAATTTCAAATCCTTTCTTATCGGATTCCCGGTATTTAGTGTGCACCCGGTACATTATATGCACCCGGAATTTAACTGGTATTTGCTGGTGTACGCCCGGGATCGCGTTCACCCGATAATTTTTGCTGTGGTACACATACACTTGATGAAAGGTATATGGACCTCCTAAACCAAGAATGATTCCGGTAATACTTGAACAATGCGATATGCACACTTTATATAGTTGACAGTTCGTCATACTGCTAGTGAGAAGAGGTAAAGAAGTTTTATTTTGAATTTCAAAATTAGATTTTGGTTTCTATGGAAATGATGATTTGTAACATGTGAGAAAAAAAAAGACAAAATATGTTTCACAGCTAGGAACATTTTGTATTCGAAAATTAAATTGTCGTTTATAGTATTTTCCTTTACTTATTATTTATGTTTATCACCTTTCCTGAACTTTCACGAATATTTCAAGACCAAAATTAGCCAAATCGGTCCAGCCATTCTCGAGTTTTCGCGTGACTAACATATTCGTGACTAGCAATTCATTTATATATATATAGATTATAATTTTGATAATTTCTTCAATTGTATGTTTAAGTTATATAGAATGTTTTGTTTTCTTTTTGGAGTTTGAATATCGTGGCGATATTCAAAATGAATATTTCAATTGTTCCGTATTTGTCATGTGTATATTTTTAACAGACTTCTATTGACAGGATCATGATTGCAGTTGAACAAATTGATCTAGAATCTCAATAATGAATTCATAAATGTTAATAATGGAATATTATTATCAATTCTTTTTTGAATATGAATTTTCATCTATCATTTAATTAATGTATAAGTTTTTAATACATCTTTAAATAAACTAAACACACATAAACTATTAGAAAACTAAATAGAAATGCGAAGTGGAATAAAAAGCTGCTGACTGTCTAATGATTTGACTTTGTTGTAATATATTTTTAAATAGATTAAAATGTTGTTTTCTTACTTTGAAAACTTGAATTGCGAATAAAAGATGGAATTATGTGGTTGTTATGAAAAATGTTCAGTATAAATATAATGGAAACTAAAAACATGCCTCTATTAAGTTTCATATAAAAAGCTTTGTTTGTACTTTTAGATGAATACATACTATGTATATATCCTATATCAATAGAAGTAAAATCTGTCTTCCTAGTTTCGTATAATTTCTTCTACGAATCATTTGTAAGAAATATAAATGACAGCTGACAAAACATAAATATAAAACGGATATATTTATTATTAACTACATATTTACTGTTTTTTATGTATAAAAATAATAGAAAAATATAACAATGGAAATTTCCAATATAATACAGAATTATGTAGACGAGTCATGATACGTTAAAAGTCGGCTGTAAGATTTACAAAATTGAATTTATGAAATCAAAAAAATAACTCTATCAACTAAAGTGATATAATAAACCATTCTGTGTCAAGATACAGTATCTACACAAAATTGATACTTTTTTTTTAATAAATTAACTCTCAGATTTTCAGTTTCGTTATGAAGCGATAGAAGTTAATAAAAATAGGCGATGATGAGACATCTGGCTGAACGTTAATGGTAGAATTTATAATATAGTAATCAACTAAGAAGTAAGAAATCATTTTTGTATGTGACATTTTTGTATGCAAAACAAATGAAAAACTATTATGCACTAATGCTCTAACAATGTTCATAATATAACATAAAATACTTTTCTTTTTTAAATTTAAAAATATATATTAATAAAGTGTAGTTGAATTATATTTTTTATTGTTGAATTAAATTTAAGAACAAATCAAGATAATATGGTAACAGACTACAAGAAGATTAACAAACATAATAAGAATAATATTGTAAATAAATTGTCATTAACACAAAACCAACATATTTATCCTCCCCATTCCTCATCATCCTCATCCATATATATTCTCATCATTCCTGTTAAAATAACTAAAAAAAAAAAAAAACGTTTTAATGTCATACGTCATGATAGAAAAAGTCAATATTTAAATTAGACATATATAGAATATATGAGAATATAGTATTTAGTCTAAAGTTTAAGGCACTAACAAAATTTTGGTATGAGTGTTCCCAGAATTTCCACTTGTTTGTTCGACCGACATCAAAATAACTCGTACAGAGAAAGTCTGCTGAAATTTTTGTGTTGTATTTGAAACCTAAAAGGTAAGTTAAGATTCGTGTATATTCGTGAATAATCGGTCAATTAGATCCAATGAATTCATGACGCATATCTCTTCAACCATACGAGATTGAAGAAAGATTCGACATATAAATAATTATGTTCAAAGATTCAAAATATAAAAAAAGTTCAGCTGATAAACACATTTGTTATATATTATAACAAACTATTATAATATTTGAGCTGATATATTTAGTTATTTTATGAATGTTGATAAGTAATATTTGTTTTTATGTAAATTGGGCAAAATTTTTGTTTGTGTAAAAAAATAATAATGAATCACAAACATTATTATTTTTTTTTATGGTTATATGTAAAATTTTATTTCAGTAGAGGATCCGAAGGGAGATTTTTTATTTACTCCAACGCGTCGGATATTGATATTGGAGATATTAAGCACCCCGTTGAGTATCTCTACAAAATCAAAGCTCTCTATATACGTCGAAAATTTTAAGGCAACCAATCAGAAGCGTAAAACAAAGTCGATAGTTGGACTCGAACACATAAGATTAGTATACAGTATGTTAATTTAATGCTGAAACATTTCATTAATTTGATTTAGGTGAGCCACCAGAGGGTGCGATGATCACAAAAAACGCCACATGAACATTCAATGTGCTTGAACTCGACCTAATTTTCTATTATTATGAAAGAAATAACAATTCAAGGATAATGAAAGACTTTTATCTGATGATTTGAGCGTGACGTAACGAGGTCAGCGGATCACAAACGTTTATACAAAACATCATCTAAATATTCTCCAGGATATTTGAAATTTTTTTATTTTGAAGGAAATAATTCAAGAATAAATTAAAAGGTCTCAAATTTGCTAATAAATTGAAATTTTTTTTTAAACTGACAGATTAAGAAAATTTCACCTAGTAATCAGATCAAAAGTAAGCGCAATCAAAACGTCAGGCTAAATTCTAGTATAAAATCTGACAAACGCTTTAAAATAAACGTTTGTTGTTTTTTTTTTTACATATTTAAACAGCTTCTACAAGCTGCCATATGAATAGGTTCCTATATCATTACCAATGACAGTTTATAATATAAAACTAAAAAAAGTCTCATTAGTAACATAGTATGTTGAGTTTTATAAATACAATATATTGTGATTCTTAGATATAAAATAAATTATTATTGGAATAATACAGACTGTGATACTTGTCCTCAGGTCATGACATACGAATCGGTTTTAATGCCAAATTAAACCAATAAATATTTAACAGATGAAAGCAACTTTTTCAAATACTGTAATACAAGCTTACAGCTGAGTTGTGACTGATTCGAATCTTATTGTTGTTCTTTGGAATAACTCTTTGGAATTTCTACAAAGCTTGGTCATTAACCGTTACTTTGATTTCACTACAAAAGTAAAAACAAGTATATTTTACCAATCGAAAGTACCTAAGAAGACAACAATTTATTTCGCCATTGTTAACAAGTTTTAGGTATTTGTAATACTTTTGATTTTATAGGCTATAAACATAGGCCGACGCCATTTGACCCAATGTCATTACTTAGTGGTGAAATTCTTACCTTCGTTTTTAATCTTGTCGTTTATATAAGAATCTATTGAACAATCTGTTATAACAACAACTTATATTTTAAAAAGCGATTTGACTCGACTAATGGCATTTATGACGAATTCATTCTATCAAGGATTACGAGTTTACACGTATATAGTAAATCGGTCTCTTGAGTATATTCATATATTTAACAACTACCTAAAATAGGGCATTTTCATTTCATCATGTGCGAAAGTATTATAGACATATAAATTTTTATTCTCATACTCTAGAGATTTGTAATTTTAGAACAAAAATGGGTACTAAAAAAACTTTTTTAGTGATTTATGGTTTGTTTTTATTTAAAGTGTCAAAATAATCGGTTTCAAATTTTATTTAATGGTTACCAAATATATATTTTTAGTTGATTCAATTTTTAATAACCAGAAATTTATAGGTATATTCAACGAAAACTTGTCAACTGTGATTAAAATTAACAATTATATTGCTACAAATAAAAGTACATAATGATATCGGAGACTAGAGACACATTTACTTAATGTTGAGCATGAGTAAAGTAAAAAAAGTTATCCAAAATAATATTGCTGGTCATCGGTTAAACACTACAAGAAACTCGAACAAATGATCAAGCTTTTTTGTAGTAGCCTCAAACGGAAGTATATATGGGATATACACAATATTAAGATATACACTGCACAAGAAAAGTACGATAGAACGGATGTCAAATTTGTTATACAAGGGGGTATCTGTTAAGACTATTTTGTCTGAATTAGTTTAATATTTCGTTAACTGTAGAAATAATATTCCGGAATATAGATTGGAGCAACCACGAACTACATAATCAGTTACCTCAAAAGTCCTCTCCTGAGTTAAGTTTTTGTCACTTTTTGGAGCCATTTTTATCGGTGTGAATATTATTCGATGAATTCTGACGTGGTGTTAGCTTTGTGTCAGCTCTACATTAAGTTTTATTAAGACGGTACGTTATTCTTCAATTTATTTTGAATTGGAGATCTTTAAAAAAAGGCCGTATACTGTCAACAATAAATTATCCATAATTCTTACCACGTCTCAATGTTCAAATAATGTGCTCGTTTTTGAGAAGTAGCAATTTGTTATTTACAAACACTTCTGTTGACAACTCCAGCTTTGCTTTGACTCTTTTCTTTTCGTGCTGGTGAAGAAGTATTTATATATTATAGTATTTGATATGTAAGCTGCTATTTTTATATACCAAACGCAATAATTTTTTGTTTTTCCACCAGTTTTGCATATTGTTCCTCCATATTGTCCACTTTAATGCTGGTATTCTCTATTTCGACTTTTATGGTGTCAATATCTCTTTCACGAATTCGATTTTGATTTCAATGTAGGAAAATCCGGTGTCGATAGCAGACGATTATGTTTGAAAATTTTCCAATGCAGAAAGGAATAGTTGTCCTCATTGATTACAGTAGTGAAATGAATTACGTTGTTGAATGTAAAGAACAAAATGTAAATTCAACATTTCAGTTTGTTAAAGATAATTGTTTTATTCATTAGAGAAAACGTTTATTGTATAAAATATCCGTTGTGCTTAAAAATTTTATATTTTATCCGTGTTAGGGCTTTTTTCACTCAGATACTGCAAGCATTCAAAAATTTTGAAAATATTTTTATTGCTTTAATGATTGCCAAGAGTTCTATTCCCTTAGGAAAATATAATGCGTTTCTACAACATTAATAATTTTCAGGTAAATTTTTTTAGTTATATATAAAAATTATATACTTATAATTTTATAAGTTATCCATATTATAATATAATGAGGTAGATGTTTCTCGAGTGACTGATTCTTTAACTTCTAAATTTGTGGAAAATTGGAATTTAGCTTGAAATTTAATAACACTCTTTAAGCAAAAGAATGAAATATGTTTGAGCATTTATAAAAATTCATTATTCAATATAGGTTGACCATCTATTGTCATATACACACAATGTCTATTGACTTTGAAATTTAGAATGTACTTCTTCGGTAAAAGAAAATTAAAGTAAATACGAATTTCCGTTAAAAAAATTGACCACTTAAATTTTGAGACTATGTAGGGTGAAAATACTTTTTTTTGTTAAAATTTTTGATAATAATTACAAGCTACACATGCTGTTCAATACAACAAACGCTAATATAATTGCATTTTCTGCTTTATTTTTTCAATATTTATCAAAATTGTGAAGTGTGAATTCTAGACAATGATTTATTGATTAATAAAAAGTAATAATAAATTTATATTTTAATATTATTTGATACAAATTATATAATATTATTTATATTATTATTTAAAGTATTTTTAATACCGCATATAAAATATAAGTCTTTTTAACATAGTTATAAACGTGCAAACTTAATCACGTGTGTTTTACAAAAATGGCAATCTATTGTTTAAAGCATTTAATTTTTATTACATTCTTACGTTAAAAGTTTTTTCATTAAAAATTAGTTAATTAAATTCAATAAAAAATATGGCTGATGCTTCTAAATGTATTAGAGTACATACTTATATGTTATATAGTTATATCGTTAACAGTGTCGCAATGGTTTTATGCCACCTCACATAATGTCCAATCTGCCTAAAATTGTTCACTTCAAAAATTGGCGTTTGTAAGTTAAAATACACTTTCTTCACCCATTTGTCTACCGGATGAAAATTTCCTAGAAACAATTTTCACTTTAGAAGACCATTTTATGTGTGCTATAATTATGTATAAAATATAATTTTAAAACAATTTACTTTTCTTGGAAAAATCTGATGCAGGTTAATTTCAACTTATTATAAAATACAACTGTTTATTTAGAAAAATAGATTAATAGTAATATTTTTAAAAAAAATTCATTTTTTGTATATTTGTTCAAAAAGGTTTGTTAATTTGAAGAAAATTATATTTCCATTCATGGTTTAACATATGTCTACATTCAATTTTTTTTTTTTAAATTGAAACAAATTAAAAGTCAGGACTATAAATTTAGAATATGAGTTGTTAAATATAAAAACAGAAAAAAGATACAAAAATATTGTTAGATATTTAAATTCACTTAAGTGTAAGATTAAAAAATGTGTTTTTTTTTCAGAATATTAAAAAAAATTTATATTAAATTTTTGTTATACAATTTAAAGTAATGAATAAGTATATTAAAGAGCTTCCTTAATTTTAATAACAGAAAACTTTCTTGTTCGCTCAATTAATCCCTAAGCGGAATATCACAGATGTAGATTTTCTACTACGATCTTGGCCTTATACTTTAATTTAAAACACTATTGCCATATAGTTGACTTACTGTGAGTTAATTACAATTGGTGATTAATATGATGCTGAATTTGCTATTTTTCACATGAAAATGTGAAACTAGGCGTCTCAATACCAAAACAATAAAGACATTTGAAATTTTAATTTGAAAATTAAATTAAAATTGATTCAAAAACAAAGTTATAATCTAAGATTACTTCCATCTCACTCTTGAAAACGATTGAAAATAATGCTTTTTATGTAATTTATACAAATATTTGCAAAATGACGTCATAATGTATATATTTCCTTCCTCTTTTAATTACAATTTATGAATAACTATATATTGCTTATTTACACAACTACATGATCGCAAATTATGGACGTTTCAGTTGAATTAATAAAAATAGAAAATTCAGTAGCATACAAATCCTCAATTGAAAGACAGATTACGCAACAACATTTGTCCTTACTTCATATTTATTTATTGAAGTTAATATTCAACATTAAGCTAGTTAACTATTTCTTTCAAAACTGAATGGTAACCGTTAGAAGGAAAGATAAGCTTTTTACGAACTCACTGAAAAACGTTGTTTACGAAAAATTATACATAAAGAATCGTTGCGAAACTTTAAACAATTGAAAAATCAAACCTTATGAATGGAAATTCAAATTCATAATTATTTATTCATCATCAATTTCACATAATATATAATACATCTCACAAATATAAACTGAAAATTACGAACAATTAGGATCATTCCGAAATTAAATACAATCGACATAGTGTGGCATAGGGAATCTTCTCCTAAAAGCACGGGAGGTTTTTTAAATGTTTTTAAGGTTAATAAAGTTGACAGCATCAATGGGGATTATGAAGAAAGAGCGAATATTTTCCAAAGACTTGTTTAACTGTGCGACAATTAAACTATGCATCTAAGTGAAGGTGTTAGCATAAAATTAGAGTTTATTAGAAACAGAGTAAAGATGCAAATTTTCTGAAAAGAGAAAAGAGAACCTTTGGAACGCAATATTAATGTCAAGAGTTTTTTAATGTCAAATGGCGTATAATATGGTGACATATAGCTCAGGCAGCCAAAATATTTGCGTTACTAAATTTGTGCCTCCTGGAGGTTATATATGTACTATTTAGTGCGATAGAAGGACTACGCCTACAGCATACATGTAGAAAATGCTGAACTATATGCATATACAATGAATAATGAAGGAATCCGCTGAGAAGAAGAAATCTGGAATGGTTTGACGAGAAATGTAAAATAATAATTGAGCAGAAAAATTTTGAAAGAACTAAAATCGTGATGTAAAATATATGAAACAATTCAAGGTTATATCACAATTGCAGGAACAAATGTATAAATGTTATGAGAGAAAATAAAAAAAGAACACACACAGAACTATTTTGATTCCGTCCATGAGAAATCAGACCATTCTTACACGCCAAACATCCCCCGAGAGACATGTTCAACTATAAATGAAGAAGTATTATAAAACAATCCAATTTTGTGCTCCGTACTGCTTAGTCAAACATTCTCTTTACAAAATTATTAAAAAAGAACGATTTCCTTCGATCTTAATTATTTACTTGCTAATGGAACGACTCTTAGCTTTCTGTTAGAGGATATTTTTATGCCCGCATCTTCAACCGACACTAGATTACCGTCATATTCGCTTCATTTACCTAGACAAAAATTTGCGACATATCACTCAATGATGAAGCGTTGCCCCCACCACTTTCTATTGAAAATTTAAGCACCGAAATTAGACATCTCAAGAACCATAAAAAGAATTAAAATCGAAAACCCTAACTTTGCGTTTATGAGAAACTTCGGGGTTTATTGATGTTGAAAATAAACAAAAGCCCAAAAATATAAAAAGGTTCAAATGAATCAGTTTTGAATGACAGAGCGAATTAATTCGCCTTTTGTCCCGAAAATTTAATAGTTTTAATTTTTCCTAATTGTTAACCTTAAATTTAGTTTTATTTTTCAATTTTAATTTTTTTTTTGGATGGCGTAAGATTTTATTTAATTATAAATAATTATATTAATATTTAAATTTATTCCATTATGTTTTTAACTTGACAAGTTTTTAACTTGATTTATTTTTACACAATTCGTAAACCATTCTTTTTATTATTTTTAATCTCTTGAAATTTCATTTGTATATAAATGCGTTTTTCATAAAATAATTTTTAGTTATCTGAAGATGGCAAGTAACTTGAAATGTATTAAAAATTTGTAGCATAAAATTTTTAATAAATTGTGGTAAACAAAATAGTCGATTGTATTTCTTGAATATAGATTACCACAAATTAAAGCTTGAAAATATTTACCCTTTTTAATAAATCAACTTGTACGGGATTTCTTTATTGGTGAAAACACATTAAACAATAAAAAAATGTACATAAGACATAACAATATTTAGTTTATTACCATTTCTTACACATTTGTTACATGTGGTGACATACGTTACAGTGAGTTGCTTACGCTTAGAGTAATTTAAGAAATAGTCCTACCGCTAGATAATCCCAAAAACAGCACGGATCTATGCAGAATATTCTACAGTGTTCGAAAAATAAAATTAGATATCAAATTAGGGAATTGTTTCCTGTGAAATAAAAAATTTCATTAAGCTATTATTTTTTCATTAAGGTTTTCAACGTGATTGTTAACGTAAGAATACCAGAGTCAAATATTTAAAAATATTTTTCTGATTTATGATTAAAGCAGAAGTTTTTAATTGTTTAGAAATTTCTTCTATATCCCAAAATAAATTTATGATTAAAATTTTTTAAGGTATGTTTTATATATTTTTACCAATTTCTTTGTATACGTTAAATAAAGACTCTCATTCATTCTGCGGCCATCCCTCCGAATTTCCATTCCACTTCGTAGCATTTTTCATGTTGAAAAGGAAATTAGCAATTACGTTATCCGTGATCTCAACTTTTGTATATTAAATTTATCAAAATAAAGCGGAAATGATTTGAAATATTCACTGAGAATGCGTTCCAAAAATCACACTTTGTTGATGCCAATGATGCATTTGATTGATTAACAAGTCAATTTATGTTATTTAAATGTTTTAGTACGAACATTCATTCATTTTACATATACCAACATATTATTTTGCATCGTTTATTTTTAATACAGCGCTACCACTTACAGTAAAGCACTTGCCTACTATACTATATAATCTCTATGACTCTCTATGAGTCATAAGTAAACTTGCAAGAAATCTTTGAAATATTCGATTAAGACATCATTCATTAGACTTTGACACATTTTGGAACATTTTTCACGCCTAAAGGTATGAGCCATAGCTGATACAGCCCTTTTGGAATGCTTTGTCAATATCCAGGTTTAAAATCTGATGTATTTGTTGAAGTTTCAGTTGACTTTTTTTGAAAATCAGAAACTAGATATACGTTACCCTTAGTATTTTCGTTTGTTGTTCTTTAATATATTATATATGTTACCCAAAATCTCTAATTCGCTCTTATTTATGCCTCCACGCCTTGTACTACCTTCAACAAGGCCTCTTTTGCACCGCGCCAAATCTTTATTCATAAAAATGTGTCACGCTCGAGTGTCCAACAATATCAATTTGATCTCCCCACATCATCGTTTTGAATACGGGTCATTGATTCTCTTATCGTTGAGTGCGATTCTGAAAGTTCCCACCCACTGAAAAATCAGTTCCAATGATCTTTGACTCTCACTTGGAGTTTATATTCTTGTTCTCTTTTGGCACCACCTTTACATTTTGTGTGCTTCGGCTATTAAGATGAGGTTGATTTTCGAACCAGTCGATTTTTTCTCATTGGTTGAAAATTAAATTTTTATTTTTTTTAATACACGGTGTTAGTGATCATGAATTAATGATAATTGGTACTGAAGGCTGAAATCCGTTAACAACTTCAGTTTGACGTTGGCTTCACTTCCTGTGCTTTTGAAGAAATTCTCGATCTGTTTTCTTCATTCATCAAACCGTAATTTCGGCCACGGTTCATCAACGACCAATCTTTTGTCGGTCCAGTTAGCGTTGTGGCCATCATTTCAATCCAATATTCTCTTGGAAAATTCGATTGGTTGAGTTGAGCTCGAGAGGGCTTATTTCAGATAAATTTTAAGTTATACAAATTTAAACTTGTGAAGATAATTATTAACAGTGATAAGTCTCTCATATTCCTTTTTACTTGTCAATGTTTTTAAATATTTTTTAATCATATATTAGGGAGCTCATGAAATCATATGAGCTTGATATTAAAAGCAACAATATCGTGTTATACTAATATACTAATATACATAATTACATTTATTATATTTGTGTTGGGATCCTAATTGTGATGTTATATGTGTTAATTTGCAGAATTTGACTATAAAAATACAACTTTTTCTTATTTAAACTAGGCTGAAAGATCCAATTTGTTCATTCACAAAATTAAACCCACTAATTAAGCTTAGAAAAAAATTTCAGCTTTCTACCGCCTTTTTTTGAGTTATCTTAATGACCCATAGACAAAAATTGACTATGAACACCCATAACAAAATTTGTTTAGATAATTCAATATTTTCTAGTGTTACAAACATTAGACTAAATTTTTGATTTTTGATACCCTCTATACCTGACATTCTTTACATGGCTTGCTAGTTAAAGAAAAACTATTTAGTAAAAGAGGTCAATTGCGAATTGAAAACGTACACGAACGGTTCCGAACCATTATCCATACCCCCCCCCCCTTTAATATTTTATTCTGGTTTTTAGTCGTTGTTATTATAGCGGCAATAGAAATTCATCATCTGATGATGAGATGCAGCCTAGTGACAGACGGAAAGACAATCAGGCAGGTAGTGTAATCTGAGTAATAGGGTCCTGTTAGACTCTTTGGTACGGTACTCTAAAAATTATATTTAAATGAAGTTTATATTCATAATGGAGACCTATGAACATCCATTACTTTTAAAATGAATGTGGCTTAAAACATAGTTAAATAACCATAGACGCTATTAATCATTTAGTGATGAAAATATCGAATTTTATTCATATGCGCTTTAAAAAAAATAAAAATTAAACAGGAAAAAATGTTTTATTTTTTACAAAATGATGATATGCAAATGAAAAAATAAACTGTTAATATTGAATTTTATTTCTGATAATATTGAATTTCTGATATTTTTCGAAACAATTTTTTATAAAAATCAAATAACTGCGAAGGATTTTAAAACATTTCTGTTATTTTAAATAATATAAAATGGATGTTGATTTTCCAGAATATACTATTAAACAATTTATTAACATATACTTCATAAAAATTCTCTTTTATAAACTTTACTAATGAATTTTATTTATCAAAGTACTGTCATTAATTTTGAAAATGTTTGTCTGCGGCATAAAAGTAGAGCTTTCTTTATTTCACAAACATCCATTTCTAAGAATAAAACTTTTTAATTTTTAAAATAATTTTTTTCATCTACAATAACTATATGAATAATTATACAATATTTTATATTCAAGACGGTACTTATTTACACAAATTTATTTCCATTTTAAGCCGAATATATCAGACAGTATCGTTGGCAATAATATTGAAAGAAAAATTTGAAATCTAATATTTTCTCTAAAAATGTTTAGAATTTTAAATTAAAAAAATGTTTTAATATAACTTGCCTGATTTTCATGAACGATAAATTGAGTAATATATATACACGTTCTTACGTTCCTTACAATTTTTGAACAAAATTATTACCGATGATTTAAGTCTCAAAAATTACCCATAAAATATAGATAAAGTCTTTTTTTAAAAATCGGAAACTAATGTATTTAAGTATCAATGTTAATATAAATTGAATTAAGCCCGTATTTGGTTTTACACGTATGAAAATTCTTCTGCGATTTTTCCGTTCGCCATTATGCGTATAATTACAAAATTTATCAAATTTTATCACTTAGGAACGGTTTGACCGAAAAAATTTAGTTATGATCAAAAAATAGTTTTTAAATATTTGTATAAAATAAAATTTTTTTCACAGAATGGTGGACACGAAACGAAAAATGCTGAGAAAGTTGGAAAATATATACAATATTATTGAAATCAGAATAAAATATTTTTTTTTTTTAAGCGTTGATATCCTATTGGATGAAGTAATTATATTTATGGTTCTGGGGTGATATTTCAAGTAGTAACGCATGTAGTACTATCTCCTGCCACACATTTTGTAGTTTAAATTTAGTGGTTTATCCTACTGCATATAATTCAACAAAAAATTAATACGTTTTCTTGTGATAAGCTAATCACACGTATGACATATTTCCTCTATAAAAATTTAATTGAAATTAATTTGGATGCAACGAGAATATTAAATGTATAACTTCTAAAAACTTTTACGGCCACTTGAAATATTATCTGATTTTAATATGTTATATGAACGACTTGGCATCTATATTTTGAAATGGTTAATATTTATAAACAGCGTAGGTGCGATTGAAAAAATAAAAATCTTTATTTTTTATAATTTTTAGCAGATTACAGAAATAAATACTGTGTAGTATAGTTGATTTTAGTATAATACTAGCGCTTAAGAAATGCGGAACGTCTCACTTCAGGTGAGGGTTGACGTGTATATTTCGGATAGTACATTATACTAGTGCGGTATTTTAACGACATATCTAGGCATTCTAATGTCTTGAGAATAAATGGTTGATATTAAATCAAAAGACGTATTAAAAAAAAATTATCTTATAAGTTCGGATCTTTAAAAATTGGTAAAGACTTAAACAAATATATGTGGATGGTAGACAGGGCTTTTAATTTTAAGGGCATGCTTTGTTTTTAATTTTTTCTTGCTAGTATAAATAATTGATACATGCAATAATACTATCGCTTAGAAAAAATTTTGACAAATATTCTCATGTCGCTTGGTAAAGTTCAAAACTTCGATTTCTTCGAAATTCTATTGAAAATACGAAAGCCAGAGTTGAAATCTATAGGTTATAACATTGGTTTTACTTGTTATTTAACGAGGCAGCAATTTATACTAAAACTAATCTGAATCACTTTGTAAAAGTACGGGACAAACTAGACCCCGGACTGATGTAACGTAATTACAGACCTTGACTTATCAATAAAGTTAAGCAACAGCTGTACTGTGTACTGTTGTTGTATTAAAAAAATAATCTCCTTTGGTTATTGGCTATATAGCTAAAAGTAGCTGAAGCCAGAAGAAAAAAAAAACTATTTAAGCAAAAGATCATGATCTACATAGTCGATTGCTTTAAATTGATGAAGCGAAATCATTGTCACATATTCGTGTACATTTTAATATATGGGTATTGTATCAGTGTGTAAAAATAACGCTTCACTCAGACTACTTGACCAGAGACATATCCGAATTGATGCTTAGTAATTATATTTACACAACAGCGTCACTGTTTCGACATTCCAAGTATTTACATATATTACTTACATATTACATGTATAATAGCAACAGCTATATGACTACAATAGTTTCCTTTGTATTCTATGACAATTTTTACTTTTAATCTTTTGTCTGTTTGTTTTTTTAATACCCGCGTTTATCATTTTTACATTCTGCTCATGGTTATAATTTTGCGTCCAAAATAATAAAATAATAAAACAACAATTTGATAACGATTTTAAAATAAATATTTCTTTATGGAATCAATTTCATAAATTGCTAATTGATATTATCAAAGAGGAACATCCATTTCGTATGAAACATTTGCAATTGCAAACATTTACAAACATCAGTAATTCTGAAACAATATTCTACATATAACGGCGTATATTCTATATTTACATTTAACGGCGATATATGTCACAAAGATGCTGCGCATGTTTGGCACACTTTTAAATTTTCTAATAACCTATAAACTATAGTTCGCGTTTGATTTCAATTTTCATAAATTTTCTCAATTATATTCATAATATTCGTAGAAAGTTTTGAATACAAATTTAAATTCATCGTTTAGGATTTATAGTATAACTGCTAATCTGATTTTGACCTAGTTTCATAATAAAACAGTGCATTTTATAATAAACAAAGTTTATGAACGACATTTTGAAATATTATTAAAAAAATTACCACCTGATGCCCTGATATCTTTTATGATGATAAAAAAAAAAGTATTTGTATTCCAGATGGGACGAATAAGTTCCAGTGAATGAACATTGTGATAAAAAACAATTTGACATTTATTAATCAAAAGCACTGGGTGTTCTTAGACCAAGTGGCGACTTAATAATTAAATAATAAAAACTCCGATTGTCTTTGCTAACTTAGGACATTAATTTTCATTAACACATTTCCATAATTTGAAATATCATTTCATGTTTCGTCCAATTAAGATTCCTATCCTACCATTTTCAAAAAGTTCTTCAAACTTTTATTATAGTGTACGCCTCGCTGTATTGTCAATTATTTCACATGTTTTTAGATTCTTATTATTTGTTATAACTCAATATTTTATGGGTTTTGAGATAAAATACTCAATTTCTTAAGTAATCCAATATCTTATTTTTGCAAGGCTTTCCCGTGTTTATATTTGTTTTATCTGAGTTTTGTTTATATTTCCCTTAAATGTATCCAAAATGTGATCATAAATATCATAATCTTTTGTAACTATTCTCTTCTACTTGTTTATTTACGTGAAACATCCTATTCAATAATTGTTGGTGTATCTTAAAACAAATTTATGAAAAACATATAACCATGGGCAATGATCTATTACATACAGTATTTTCTGGGAATCGTATTAGAAAAAAGCTTTTCGGATAAAGATTTTGGATGCATTTTAAAGCAATATACCTCATTGGCGTGAGGTCGGTTTAATGTACACGGGATACATGACAACGAAAATAGAGCTATTAAATTTTTCTAATACGTGCTTTTATATATTTATAAAAATATTTTATCATAACAATAATAACAATAATAGGATTTAAACTCAGTTCATAAGATTCTGTTTCTAACATAGACCACCCAGGTCATTATTTTTAATTCTTGTTATTTATATCAACTAAATTGAATACATTGTTTTATGATTGGGTGATAACTAGGAAATGATCTACAGCCGCCTAGACTATACCGCCAATAATAATAATAATACACCTATATATAAAACATTTTATAAAACACCTATAAGGATTAGAGGAATTTGAAATTTTATCCTCCCTGATCACATAGCCACACATTTAGATTTGAGGAATGCCAAACGCTTAAAAATGAGCTTATACAAAAATGTATTTATTTTTTAGTTCACAGTTTGACTTAAAAGTTTATAAGAACTAAAGTCCTTTCGAATTCAACGCAAACCATAAACACAGGCAAATCAAGAATTTGGAACTTTGGGAAAATGCATACTAGTTTTTTTGTCTCTAGAGTATTACTTGATATATTCTTACCATTTTTAACATAACACGTAACCATATTAAATTTTAAAACTTTTCAATTGATTGGTGTAAAGTAAATCTACACCAATCTAGGCTGTCTCCTGCTCACAAGATCTTTAGAAGGATGTAGGATGTAATGGAGGCATATAAGAGAAAAATATTTTACTTTAGGAATATTAAGCATGTTACAAACCAAATGCCGGCGCTACTGTATTTGCTTTTTATTATTTTTCTTTATTTTTCTTTTATCCTATTCTTATATTTTTATACAGTTTGTTACATGTATTAAATAAAAAATAAATTCAATTTGGTTTTTCCTAATTTAAATTCTTATTATAAAACAACACTCTTTTTTCATAACAGTTTTAATTTTACTGTGTATACAAATGCGTACTATTCAGCGACATCGTACACCCGAGTAAAAATACTATTGGCAATTTCTCATTAAAAAAAATGATTCTTAGAATGGGATTTTGGTCTTTAGGAGCATGTATTGGTTTATTGGATATTTATTAAAATCGTCAATTTGTGACCATTAGGGTTCCTATGTTTCTCTTAAATAACGTGAAATTTTATCGAAATTATTTTTTATTATTGTATTTTTTATTTTTAATAACAAAAAAAAGTTTTTATTCAATATTTTGGATCACCTTGAATCAGTTAGTCAAAATTTAATGTTACATAGAACACACATTAAAGTAAAAATTTGTTAAAAATTTTTTTTGAAATTTTTTCATCTCAAAATCTAATATTTTCTTTAAAAAAATTATGTTTAACGATAACATTTTTTGAGAATATCGATAGAGCTTGAGAAAGTAAACGTGAATAAATTCTGATAATATTGCCAAAAAATTATATGAAGTAATTTTCATCATAATCATAAGTAACTAAATCTGTTGAAACGAAGGATTCAAGCTTAAAAGTGAACACTATCATTTTAACTTTATAAATCGGTTCATTATCAGTTATGCATTTTTGAAAAATATGAGAAGAAAGTTATTTCTGTGTTCTGGTTAAAAAAATTATTTCGATCATTTATTTTTCATTTTCTTAACATAATATAATTCAACGTTGGGATGTATTTTGAACATATCGTAATTTATCATTCTATCTTCTTATTTTGCTTGCATGATTTATCACAGTAATAATAATTATATTTTGCGACTGCGACAATTATTACATCATGATTCTGCTATGTTATTTTAAGGTTTCGAGTTTTTTTTTATTATAATAGAGAAGAAACTTTATTTTCAATAAATAATTAGCTTTTCCTCCATCTTTTCTTACTTAGTTCTGTATTTTATTTCTTAGCATATCGTAGTTTTAGTACACTCTTATTATATAATATTATTTTTTACAGTAGATACTACTTCACAATGGCAAAAGTTAAGGAATAACACCCTGTGCTACAAGTAATAATACAGTTTATGATGGTCAGTGAAGCCATACTTACCGTGTGTCCACAATAATATGAAGGCATTTTCTTATCCACAACAAACGATCGGGGTATTTTCTGGGTATTTAATGTTAAAAAATTCACACAAGCTGAATCATAGATCATAATCTGCTAGATACACCCATCATATATAAATTATATTTTAATGACATAGTAGATTAACAAAGAAAAAAAGACAATATTAATAAATAAGGGTGAGAACAACAAAAGAGTAATGAAAAACTGTATTTCAAGGCTTAATTAAAAACTGTAATAATAATACAAAAGAGTAAAAACGCCAATGGTTAATTGGATAATTGAAAAGATATTCAATTAAAATAAAAAAAGTTTTTAATCTTCAAATAATAGTAACAGTTATTCATTAAGTTAATTGTTTGTTAAAAAATTGACTATTGTAAATAAAAATCATTATACCAAAGCCTTTAATCATTGGTAATGTCGCTTATGCAAATAGGTAAATCTTATTCGGCCATTAATTTTTAATTATTTTCTTGAAATGATGACTTAAGCAAACAGCCACCTTTTTCAGATACATAGAGGTATTTTTTTTAAATTTTCCGAACACACGATACTACCTTTTGCTAGAATCCAAACTTTCGGCCTTTTCAATAGTTTAACTAATAAAAATTATTAAAAAAAAAAAAAAATACAATAAATGTTCATTTAGCATCGTTGATATATTAATAAGTACTATAAAATGGATTTGTGGTTTGACAATTCATTAAAAAGAATTTGTCGATGGAACTCATCATATGATCTGAAAAATCTCATTTGCATTGGTGTAGTGGAAACTAGTTAATATCATTGTGTACATTTGTATTTTCGTTCATTTTTAAAAGCGTAAATCATTGAATGATAAAAATCTCAAAATCAAAAATGGTTTCATGAATATAGGCGTACTGTATCAAATACGATACACTACTTTTAATGAGTGAACATAACACAAGAAACTGAATAAAATAATTAAAATAATTCAACTTATTTGATTTATGACTTTATTTTGTTTTTACTGTAAATTGATAAAACTGTGGAATATTTAGAGTAAAATAATGAATTCATTACGTTTTGATAACATCTTAGATTTGTAAATGATAAATCATAATAAACACATGTTCTGGACACCTTCTGAAGTCAAGTTTATTACTATGGCTGTTCTTATTGTTGTTTTCCTTATAGCTTGTACTTGACACTGAAACCAGACATAAACATATTTATATGAAGTATACTTCGAAGTAATTACTTCTGGCGTATTATATGTTAAATGGTGGGTGTAAATAGGTAAACATCTAGAAGTAAATAAGGTATTTGTATTATATAGGTATGACAAGTGATAAGAGATATTTGATTAATTACTATGTTTATACAATTATGAAACGCGAATTGTTTCAATAACTTTTAAATTACTGACTTATATTTTTTGTTAATTTTTTTTATGCAAATACATTTATATTGTGCCAATAGGCAGGATAAATTAGAAAAATATTGGAGTTTAGAAGAAAGTTTGGATTTTCACATCCATGATATTATTATTTGGGATAATTTTTTCAGAATTTGGCCTACATCTCAGAAAGGATGCATTTTTTCAACAAGCCCATTGTACAAAGTAGACACACTTTGCTACATTTCTGATATGTTATATTTTTTTTCGAAGGCTTATAAGGCCGCTAGATTTTAATTAAAAAACATTAGAAAATAAAATTGGAGTTCTGCTAGCGACGAAACGGTTAGTCTACAAATAAACGTTTTGTGTGAGAAATGTTTTAAATTTTTGGCACTTTAATTTTGTATACCACGGGCTTGTCGAAAGAAGGTTTCCTTTCAGAGATACAAGCCAAAAACTGGAAAAAAAGTAACAAATTTTGCTCTAAAAGTGCCTAGAAAACAAAGTTTCTGGCAAAATTTTAGACCACAATCTTCAAATTTGATTTCCAAACAATAATG
Organism: Chrysopa pallens; assembly: GCA_020423425.1. Lineage (NCBI taxonomy): Eukaryota > Metazoa > Arthropoda > Insecta > Neuroptera > Chrysopidae > Chrysopa > Chrysopa pallens. The sequence continues at coordinate 8,645,531 of CM035593.1, read as the reverse complement.
TTATATAAAGTTCCAGACAATAAATATGAAGGGTAGGAATACGTGGTCACTTTAAAATTAAACTTAGGAAATTAATGTATACAGTTAATACTTAAAATATTTAGAAGTTTTGCTAGGTTTAGGCTAGCTTATTTAGGATAGATTCGAATTTTCTTAATTAATTTTTAACACTTGTAGTGATGGAAGCACTTAAAGGCCAATATAATAAAAATATGCATTTTACATCAATAATGTTTTGTTGGTTATTTTCGAATATAACTTTTATTTATTTATTTGTTATTTTTCGTCACTTTTTAACTGCTAAGTGGCTTCAGTTTTTACTAAACAACGGTAACACACAGCATTCTCAGTCGGTCACCCATCCAAGTACTAACTGAAACTGATGTTGCTTAATTTTCTGTGCCGGTTCAGAACGGAATTTACATTATCATTTTATATTTTTGTTTTTTAATAAAATGTTTCAACGAAAGTTAGTATAAGATAAGAAGTTTAAACAAAAATTCTATTTATAATAAAATATAAATTATGTACAGGACTTTTATATGTGCGATGAAAAAAAACAAGAGATATTTAACTGAGCGTTCCATTGAGATGTTTATTTTGACTTACTAGTAATGATCTACAAAGTTATTTAAAAAACCAATTTCTATATTGGTGAGGTTTTATGAGTTTAGGGCTTATGTACAGGATTGGATTTTTGGAATGAAGATTTTTGTTAAAAGAAAAAAACAAAGTTGACCTGAAGTAAACTTGGATATCATTACAAAATTCAAAATAATTATCGCCATTAAAATGCCCGTTAGACATTCCATAACATTTGTCTATATTATGTTTTCTAAAAACTAGGTACACATACTGTTCTATTTGAAGAACATGTATATATATATATATATATATATATATATATATATATATATATATATATATATATATATATATATATATATATATATATATATATATATATATATATATATATATATATATATATATATATATATATATATATATATATATATATATATATATATATATATATATATATATATATATATATATATATATATATATATATATATATATATATATAAGATATGGTAGACCATATGGCACCAATTAGTGTAGAAAACTTATATTCACAGTACTTAACAAGTTGTTTTCAAAGAGTGCTCTAATAATATTAATAATTGAAGTTTATAAAATAAATATAATTATTATAGTATCCGTCTTTGGGGGATATTCGACTGTGTGTCCTTAATAATTGACTGTAATAATGAAATATCTTTATTATATTTAAATAGGTATAATTATTAACGCAAAAATTTGTTTAATTAATTCATTTTTTAATATAACGCTTTGGTTTCATAAAAAATAATAGTATTAACTTACGAAAGTTGCAAGTACCGAAAATTATGATATAATAAGTGTATACAAGGAGGCATGACACCATTTATTTAACCTTCATGAATAATTTATTAATAAAAATTAGCATGTTTAAAAACAGTATGGCTCATGACTATCAGTGTATTTTAATTATCCAATAGGTGTAGTTACACACCTTTCTCAACAGTCATCAAAGGGGTTATATTTTAAAAATTACTGTAGTTATTCATTGAGGAAGTTATTCATATAGTTATTCAGAGAGAAAGTTGAAAAATAATTCTAATTTCGTTTAATATTTTTATGAGGTTGAGGTTATGAATCTTTTGGCGGAGTGATTGATTCCTACCGCGAAGTAACAACAATTTACTTTGGATCTTGATTTGAAAAAAACCTTTTTTAGGTTCACATTTTACCAATACATACAAACAACAGTACACTCTTGAATTTGGTTTGATGAAAAAAGTTCTGGAAAAGTAAAGGGAATATGAAATTTTAGTATTGGTTTGAATCCAAATTCCTCATTCAAAATGCGATGTGTATATGCAGGCTTAAGTATAACACCTTAAACTTATATTGGCATGTTAAAAAAATGTTTTCTTTTTTTATTTATTCAATCCGAAATATGGCATTTAGTTACATTTATTGCATACTTTAGTACTTGAGTTGTATGCACTAAATGTTTTTAATATAATATTTTATTGATGTGGTTTCGGTCAAATGAAATAAGGTATACTATTATTTTTATTAAATAAATTATTATTATTTTTTGTATAAGCTGTCTCCTTGATGATTCCTGGTATAACATTTCAAATGCTTCTAAATTGGTATTTAATAAACGCTTTTGGGTGACTTTTAATAAACTTCAGGAAAATTTATTGAGGCGTCCTTTGAGTATGTCGAACAATACCAGATTGGATTTCATCTCTGCACCTGGCTTGATTACAACTAACCGTGAGAATTAGAACGTACGGTATACGGCCAGTTTGGACCCACAACGTTTCTAATTGCATAAATTTGTTGTTTTATTCCTACTAAATACTAAATCGTGTTTTATAAATTCTTATCTAAATTGCATAACGGGTAATGGGTAATCGTTTTTCATATCTTTATATCGGTGCTTTATAGATTTTTTTTTCATTACTAAAATTATTGGTAATCCCCTGTCAGACTACGTCTTTTAATTAATCTTTGTTCGCGTTTATAGGTACTTCTTCCTTTCTTTATTCACTGTGGTGTAGATTCCTTCAACCGCATTATCTCCTTAATTTTCGTATACCATAAACAATCAGTTAGTGATTTCTACACTAAATATGAACAAGAAACACACAGTGAACCGCTAGTTTATTACGAACTCGTGAGAATATAGCAGCAGCTCCCTAGCTTATGGAGAAAATAAGATAAGAAACAAAGTGATATATATCATTTATATATAGTGAAACACTCGTCAAATCGAAATAATTGTACACTTCTATTTTATGATTTGAAATCACTTTAAGAATCAGAATCTTTAGGTTTATTGTCTAAAGAGCTTAGAAAATCTATTTAATTTGTTCTATTTATACTGTGGTTCACTGTGTATTAAGCGATGGTTCATTTTATCCACAATCCAGTACACAGTGAACCAATTCGACTGCTTTTAAAAATACAAATATCTTACCAAAGTAGATAATTAGTGTCCAATTAAATACATAAGTAACAAGACAAAACAGCAAGGTTTCCAATGAGTATGTATTTTAAAGTATAGTTATATAACTTCGGGAATAATTAATATCTATGCATGTAAAAATTGGTCCACTGTTGGATAGTTTACCGTAATGTTTACGGTTTAAATTTTCGATATCGAGTTTCAACTAGAAATACACACTGCGAGATCCCAAACTTATCATATTACTAAAAGTACTTTATACATCATACTAAAAGTACTTCCCTAAATTATTAGTAGTATTAGTAGTTTTCTACTCGATTTGTTTGTTAAAAACAAATAATAATAATAATAATAAATTTTATAGCAAAAATTTATAGTAGTCAAATAAAGTTGTTTGACGCGATACGGAGTAGTTATCGTAATTCCTCTATTGTATTAGTTTCATTTAAAATCGGTGGAAGAAAACGCGTCTTCCTGCATTGGATAGGAAATACATTCCATTTTTATGAATTGATTTCCCACAGGGTGAAATTAAATACATATTATTCTTTTACCTTAACCTCCTTCCCCTTATCATTTTTACCGTTTACAAAATCTACATATTCCTTACTTGCATGGACCAAAAGGAGGATTATGCAAGTGGATATATATGTTAAAGACAATGATGAAATTTTATAAGACTACATAGATATTAACAATTATACTAAATAAAATATAAGTCGAGCTAGATAAGAGAAGAGTCGAGCTTAATAAAATATAACTGTATAAAAATATTGTAAACTTTTTCTAACTTAGTTTTCTTAGCTAAGCCAATTTTTTGTTTTTTTTTTTTGCCATGATATATTTCTCTCAGATTATGAATTTAATATTATAATTTTTATCATATGAAATTTTACTTTTATTAAATTTTATTTGTAGTTCAGTTTATAATTAGATTATCCCTTTTTATGTTTTCTTAATATCATGGTTGTTATAAAAAAACTTTCTGTCTAACATTAGAAGCATGTTAAAAAATAAATTTATTATTTTTATCCTTATAAACAACGAGCGTAGCCATAATCATGAGTTGTGATGTTGCAAAAAATCAAGATTGGTTGAGAGAACGCACCATTTTAGCACCGAAGAACATTCATATCAATGCCATTAATTTTCAAATTCAAGCGAAACTGCCAGGTGTAGTCACGACATATAAATCAATTGACTATGTGTTATGAATCTAAATGAGGCAATGAATTACCCAATTGAATTTGAAATTCATTGGAATCGGCTGGTATGTCACCGCATTGATTGAATCTGAAAGTTGGTTCATTGCTTATATTAATGCGAAATATTAATGCACCAAAACTGTGTAATGGCACCAGATTGGCTGTGAAAAAGCTTTTGTCAAATTTGATTGAAGCTACGATCTTAACTGCTAAATCAAAAGGAGAAGTTTGATACCGCGTATCCCTATGATTCCAACTGAAATGCCATTTGAGTTCAAACGATTACAATATCCTGTGCGTTTATTATTTGCGATGTCCATCAACAAGGCCCAAGGGCAAACACGTTTGTGGTGTGAATTTTGAGGAATCATGTTTTTCACATGGCCACCTTTATGTTGCCTGTTCCAGAGTCGGTACCCCCAGCCGTTTGTTTATTGATGCTCAAAATGGAAAAACAAAATATATTGTTTATCCAAATGTTTTGGATTAAGTTTTAAAATAGCTAGCACTTAATAAAATATTTTTTTGTTTGAATAATGAATTTGATGTCCCAATTAAATTTTTTTATTATACGAAGCCAAGCACGTATCGGGCCGCGAGTACGGTATTCGCTTCGCTTGAACGGTATTTTTCCCCATCAAGAAGCAGTGAAAAATTAAAACACGAAATTGTTTTTGATCTATTGTTAAAGTAGCGTCACTATTATCACAATAACTCACAAACTAATGAATAGAATATCATGAAATTTTAACAGCTGCCTTTTGAAGGTTAGATCTTTAGAAGTATTAACTGAAAAAAAGGTGACTGCAATAAAACTAGCACCATCTATGTGTTAGGCCCGGGACTTTTCAGTCCATATATATATATATATATATATGTGTATATATATATATATATATATACATATATATATATATATATATATATATATATATATATATATATATATATATATATATATATATATATATATATATATATATAACTATAATATATTTGGTGCTAGTTTTATTGCAGTCAACAAATTTTTTCAGTTAATAATAAATCAATTAAAAAGACAGCTGTTAAAATTTTATGATATTCTATTCATTAGTTTGTGAGTTATTGTGCTAAGAGTGACGCTACTTTTGTTATTTTCAAAACAATGGATCAAAAACGATTTCGTGTTTTAATTTTACACTGCTTCTTTATGGGAAAAAATTACGTTCAAGCGAAGCAATGACTTGAAAAGTGTTATGGGGACTCCGCTCCATCAGAAACAACAATAAAACGTTGGTTTGCTGACTTCAAACGTGGTCGTAGTGACGCTCATGATGAAGAATGCAGTGGACTGGAATGATTGCGTTGGCCTTGATGTATATTAAGTTGATGAATAAAGCTAATTTTGAACCAAAAAAACTGTGTTTTCTTTGTTAGGCCCGGGACCATTTTCAGACATGTATATATATATATTGTATATATATATACCATATATATATATATATATATGTATGTTGATGTAATATATATATATATATTCTTATCTATCACTGCAATCGACTTTTTCTTTGTTTTATTTCTAATTAAACGTATTTCACGTAATCCGAGTGGAGATTATTTATTGTAACCGACAACTTAATAATTACAAACACAAAACTAAATATTTTATGTTACAAATTTTAGTAACATAATCAATAAATCAATTAAAATATAACTTTAAATGCATGACAACAAACAATTTTCCTAACCTTAAATATTAGCTAAACTTATCAAACAAAAGGCTAAATAATAAGATAAATAGGATTATTTATAAATGTAGGGATCAACGCATAATTTCTTTGAAAGGTTTTAACCTTTTAATACCATAACAATATTTAAATAGAATATTGTAATCGTTTTTACGTCAAATTTCTATCATATAATTTCAAATAATATTTATAATTAATTTGTTTTTAAAAACCATACCTGGCCCTTTCGAATTGTTTTATCCTTCATATGCTAACTCGATTAGTGCATATTTTCCAGACAAGCATGCTGGCATTAGTCAGGAGGTGTGCCACGTTTGTCAATGCCCAGATATGTCGTTCTTTCAAAATTAATTCATAGAAACTGAATGTACTGGTTTTAACATCCTTCAATGTTCCAGGAAACAGTGTTGGTAGTGACCTATATTGTTATATTGTTAACGTTAAAGTGAATAAGGTTTTTCAAACTGTATTGTCTATCTCCAAAAGTGTCTTAACATATTTTTTTGGAAAGTTTGTTGAGGAATTAGCAGAATTACCAGATAAGTAGAGGCTAGGCAATATAGAAACGGAAAGTGATCTTGATGATAAGTAAATGCTGAATGGGTGTGCTTGATACTTTATTCAGGGTCTTCACATTTTTGGGGTCGCTCGTACTATCTTGTTTTGATGTTGAAACTATTACTAGTGAAGTTTGTTATTTCATTTCTTCTACATTATATGAATATTGTAATCCGACCTTCTTTTACCTTCTCCTATGTAAATATATTAGTGGACATCTATTATACCCTAATTAACGAAATAGTATAGAGGGAAATATCTGGAACACAGTTTATGACTTCGTAACTTTGAACTAGTTAGTAGGTGAACATTTCCCTCTATACTATTTCGTTGATTAGGATTTTATTATTTTTACTTGTTTTCTACTATATTTTATAGCTGGATAGAGAAAGTATTAAATGCCAAACATTTAAACATGCCAAACACTTCGAAAATCCTACCAATGAAAATTTTGGATGAATTTCTTGAGTTTCATTAATTTGACAAATATGATAAGCTGTTTGATCTGTTAAATGGAATTCAGAAAGAATATATATTAAGAAACAATCTCTTAACAGCAAAACGAATAACTTAGTGTGTAATATTCCATAGCAATCAATAAAAAAAATTTTAATCGTGAAGTCTACGATCTCAATCTCCATCAAAATTTTATGAAACAATTCGTTCCTGAAAAAAGTGCAAATTTATCCCTTAATACATCAATGGAAATCATGGCATGCATCTTCACATATAATTTAATCCGCGGTAGAAAAAATAGTAGAAAGGATCAAAGGTAAAAGTTTAAATAACAACGTGGTACTCAAATTCGAATTTCCGAAACAGTCCTCTATTTGACGAATACAATCATCAAACATTTTCATAATATTAACTTCTTGGATTATATGAAACTAAAAAATTAGAATTTATTGGTCCTATATAAATTTGTTGAAAAAGTGAGAAAATCTATATTTCCAGTAAAAAAGTTTTAATGAAAAACACTGTTATTAACACTATGGATGACACCAAACAAAATATAAATTTAGACTTTATACTGAAGAACAACTCAGCATAAACTATAAAAATAGACTGTTAGTCTTAAAAGTTAAAAGTGCTTCAAACACAGACTTAGTTAAAAGTGCTTCAAACACAGACTACAATAAAACTTCTAGTAAAAAAAAATGTTTCAATAGAAACCTTACAGAACTGCTTTTCCGGATCAAAAAGAAATAGAATTTTAGACAATACCATCAGAAACTGATTTAAATGCTTTGAATATAAATCTTTACTTTAATTTACAAATTTTAATTAATTTATTTCTATTTCAATCTTTTTTCTTAAGTCTTACATATTATTTTAACTGTTTTTATTTCTTTTTTTTTTTTTTTTTTGACTAAATTAATTTTGTAAATGCGTTTAAAAATAGATTTTCTCATTTTAGATGATGGTAATTATCTAAATCGTTTTAAATATGTTAAGAGTAAATCTGTTTTGTCATTTCATCTTAATTAAATAAGATTTTGTATGTATCCATTTATTACAAGGATTAAATGCTAATTTTGAAGCGATGAACATAGAATATTTAATACCAAAAAAGAAAATATAAAAACATGTAATAGGTTTAATTTAGAAAAATTTACAGATGAGTATTGAAGACATTTATTAAAGAACACAGTAGATAGAAATGAAAAAAAAAAATACTAGAGAAATAATTTTAGCGTTTTCAATTACATCTATATCTATCTAGAGTGTCTATTTATGGAGGTACAAATGTCATTATTATTTCTATAGTATTTAAGTTATGGAATCTGACAATCTTAGAAACGAAAACAATTCTCTTTTGTTCAAAAGAATAACAACTATCAAAATAATGAGGACCATGAGAGTCAATCAGAAGCAAAGCCCACACTTTAAATATAAATATACAAAATAATTCGACTGAAGACATGATATATAAAATATCCGTAGTGTATTACAATGCAAATGTCGTAGCACTTCGGACTAGGAAATGCATTTACCCGGTTCGATTCTCGGCAAATATTTTATGTTTTCAAGTCTATTTATCTTTGAATTAAATATCGGAATAATCGTTTTATTTATTAATATGCAAATGTCTTTTCTAGTTCTGTAAAATGGACATAATGTGATAGATAATTCATCAAAAGAAAAACATCTAAATTATAGAATCTGATAATTACACCCGATGTTAAGTTGATGATTGACAAGTCGAAATGATGTCTGTGGTTTAACAAGACGATTTATACATTACGTTTTTCTGTATGTATCTATGTATCAACTAATTGTAAAATAAATCCGTTAAAAAAATGAACAATTTTTTTCCAAAACTCGGAAAATTTGAATTTTGCCACTTTGCGTACGCCAAGGCTCAATTCTTAACGATTTAAGTCTGTCTATTTATGTTTGGTCCGCTGTAACTTTCGAAAGCATTGTACAATTTTGATTAAACATGATAGACATGTTTTTCAAATTTAGGAAAGTTATAGTATATCTTTTGGGAAAATAGGCTCATTTGGAGAAATTCTGCAAAAATATTTCGTAGGGATGTTTATCAAATTTACTTATTTTCGGAGAAATTTTCACCTCCTGTTTTGAGAAAATTTTCTTTTGGAAAAAATATTTCTAAAAATACAAACTTTGATTCTATGCAAGCTAGGAAGATCAAGCTAGCAATCGATGTTTAATTGTCAACGAAAATTAGAAAACTATGATTTTTTTTTAAACCTCCCGCCTAATTTATAAAATCCTTAAAAATATCAACTTCTGTTTCTATGCAAGCTTTGACGTCAGGATTCAATCTAAGTTGTGAGGTATTCTGTTTATTTTCTAATGACGTCTACAACTGACACATCTATTGGTAATAAAAGGAATAACACAAAATAGTAATATTTGCTGTCGATAAAAAATAAACAAGCAGACTACATAACAAATCTAAAATTGTATTCCAGTTTCTTACCTGGTATTAAAAACCGAATGTTGAGATATTTTTACAGAAATAAATCATTGATGTTTTTTTAGTTATTTATTTTTTTTTGTTTTTATTTTCCTTTAGTAAAATTTAAAATTAAGATGAAATAAAATATACAAAAAGAAGTTTTATTTTTCTTTTGTAGAGTGGTGAACATTATTATACTTTACTTTAAGTAATAGCTATAAGATATTTAAAAAAGCATTTCTACCTATTAAAATAATACATTATTCAAAATCTACTCTCGTAATACAATACGCTTACGCACGATCGTTAGTATTTGTAGTTTTTTTTTTGTTTTTTTGTTTTGTTTTTTGTTTTCGTGATAAATATCTAGCGGTTAGTTACACAGACATATTTTATTCACAATAAAATATTTGGAGTACACCATAATAATATCTCAAGCGGTTCGTAATCCCATCAAATGTTCCTAAATTTAAAGAAAGATTTCAGTGAGACAGTATTTAAAGAATTATTTACTCGTTCTGCTTCTTTCTTGTCTTCAGTGTCTGAGAAACAACTGTGATCATATTTTTATAATTAATATAATATAAATATTTTAGCAATATTATCCACAGGCTTGTTTAATGGTTTAAGCTAATGCATCATTTAATACCAGCAATACCCTCCCCGGCTCCACCCGGGTATTAATAATTAATCAGCAGCTAAAAGTTTTACAAATTGTAGTTAAGGATGATAAAATTATTATTTGGATAATCATATATTCGATAATAAATTGTGCCTACATGAGCTTACAATTTTGAACGAATTTTTAACGTAAAATATAGAGGCCAGGAGTGCTTTTATCCGAAATAGTTTAGAAATATTCAAGTTTCAAAGTGAAAATGTATTCATTTTAGAATCAAATTAATTAGTTCCAAAGATTATCCTCCCTGTAACCAATGAAACAATGGGATATAAAAAACTTTAAATGTTATTTTATCATTTAGAATAGTTTGAAGTTTCGGCAGTTCTCTGATAGATAAATCAAAATTTTAACTACACCTTGGGAAAAATTATGTCTGCGTTGTGATTAACATTATACCTGGATCATTTGTGCGAAATATCAAACTTTCCGATTCAACTTTCTGATTAAAGCACCTATACGCTTTTTTTAGGGGTTGAATTAAACAAATCCTTTCGTAGTCAATAGAACAATACCCTGTTCAAAATTTCAAGCTTCCTCACTCAGAAGTTTGGATTGTATCTTGATTTAAATATAAAATTTGCAACCTTTTTGTATTTGGAGTTGATTTTTAAACGACCGTATCCATGGCCTCGTCTACTTAATATTATAATCCGCTGGTCTTAATTTAAAGCTTAGTGATTTTCATAGTATTTGTACTCACTTTTAATATAGGACACACCCACGATAAATTTTTAGCTTACATTCAAGCGGTTTTGACCTTGCATGGATATGACAGGTAGTTATTTCTTATTTTATATAGAGCTACATAAATTGACTTCGAAAATCATAATCCTTTTTTTCTTTGTCGTAATCGGGATATTTACTTCAATGCAATTTACAATTATAATATAATCAATGGTACATTAAATTTTAATTAGTGGGTAAAATTGATGCTGATTGATGCTAAATGAAGACTTGAAGTTGTAAACCTGCGGTAGGTGAAGATCACGCGAGTTTTGAAGTTTTTACCTGTCTCATAAAACTCTTTTCACGTCTCTCCGTTTGTGCCTAAACCTCACCTACGATTGAAATGAAAAATTTTAAAACCACTCCTTCGCTCATTTCAATTTCATTAAAAAAAAAAAAAAAATATTTCTTTGGTTTCGCCTACTTAATGACAGGAACCTATGATCTTAATTTCCAGCTTGTAACCTTGTAGTTTGAGCAGTACATTGATTAATTTATCCAATTTTAAGCCTCTTTTCCACCTTTCGTTACAAAAGACACTCTCAAGCAGAATGTTAAAATTCTAGACTACGCCCATTGTATGTAGAGATAACGGAAAATATTGAGAATATATCTGTAACAATAGTGTTCGATGACAAATTATTATATCACGGCAATACCTGGACACGTTATTGTAAAATCAGTTGCTTAAATTATACAGCCTCATATTTACGCAATGATATAAGACAAAAACCAAAATAAAACATAATTAGTGCGACATCAAATATTTGCACGAAACTATACCGCAGACTATAGTTTCTTTGATATTAAATAACTGTGAGGATACTAAAATTTGAACTGACATATAATTTTATAAATTCATCTAGTGTATTCAATCTACATGGTGAGAGGACATTCTAAAAACAAAATCTATTCATTATTCGACTATTCTTATATCGAAACAACATTGGTCATCATTGAACATTTATAATAAAAGACCGACTTCAAAAAAATTTACTGAACAGTAAAAAGTAATTTCAAATTAAACTATAACTATAATCGTTGTGGCCATTTGGAAGCAACGAATACAATTTTAGGTAAGAATATGATTGGGGCCGACATCAAAAGGTTATTGATCGCAAATCAGTTCTTTTATTGATATTATTATGCATTTTTAACAATTTACAGCTTATGAATGTATACAATTTTAATAATACAATTGTGCGTTGTGAACTTGTAAATACCATAATATATGATGTTTCTTTGTTAATAGCAAAATCAAATCAAAAAAAATAAACATGTGAGTTTAATTTCACCCTTTTTGTAGAAACTTAACTTAAATTAGATTTTTAAAAACTTCAAAATTTGATAAAACTGCTTAGATAGCAAACCGCGTTTTATTGATATGAAAATAAATGCGTAATATAGTACGTGGGCCCAACAGATTATTTCCGGATATTAAGCATCATGCTTATAATTTGTAAGTCATATACAATTATGATTAGCACTCCTTGCGATAAGCTTGTTCTTCTTCGAAAATGCTAAAAAGGGATCCGCTTTCCTTTTCGGGATTTGTAATTAGGATGAGAAGTTGTTTGACAATCTGAAAATAATAATAATTCTCAGATTGTCAGACACTGGATACCGAGTTTTATCAGGTACCGTATAAAGTAGTTTTTATATTTTTTATTGAATGATCTTCCCATTACAATAACAATAAAAGGCATATAAGTGAATTTCAATTGAACCCTATGGATAAAATCAAAAATTTTCGAGCTTTGAAAAAGAAAATAATTTAGTTTTAGGAATTTTCAAAGAGGAAATAAAATAAACACTAATCATAATTAAGTCAAAAGTTGTAATTTGATGGTTATCGACCTGAATAATCTTGCCAGGCTCACAGACTCTAAAATATAAGTTTAATAATCGATACCTTGAAAGATTTAGCTTAAAAAACAAAAGGTTTTTAAAGTTATTATTCGTTATTTCCAGTAAACTCTGATTGATAATGGGTTAGACAATGTGCAAATATTTACATAACCGAATTAATAAAGCTTCAATATATTTTCGTTAAAAAAACCTTAGTTAAAAAACTCTCTTTTTAATGTCTTTTTGTAATTTTATAATGATATAAAATTTCGTTTCGAAGATAATGTTAGTACTTAATAAGGAAATTGTATTATAATGATAGTTCTGCTTTAAATTAAATATTACCAAAATTGTATCATTTAGTTGACATTATTTAATTTTCATATATAATAAGAAAGTTATGTAGAAATTATGTAGTTTATTAGAATATAACATTCGGCCATTTTTATTTATATACACCATGTCAAAAACATATTTGTGTGTTATATATTCTTGACAGCCATCTATGCACATCTTCTTATAACATGCAAATTTTAAGGTATATTCAATAGCCTTGAAAATTTGAAATGGCTTCAAGATATATAAAGTTTACAAAATACATTGTTTTTCATTTGAAAGTTTGTCCCATTATTTTTATTTAATTAACATTCGTTTGTATCGACATCAGTTTCCTGGTAGAGAATTTGAATCTTAACTCTTAGCCCTCTAACTATTTGAAATCGGTTATTGTTTATTATGTTAGTTTGGCACCTAAATATGATAAAACCACACTTTCAGGTGCGCATTTTTAAAGGAGTGGGGAGGTCTATAATTCCGCACAGTTCCTTCTTATTAACTGGAAAGTAGCTAAAAATTTGAGATTTTTACAAGAACACTTTTTTGTATGGACTAAATTTTTTTATAGGAATACCCCCTTTTTAATAATTAATTATCCCTTTCTTAAACTCAAAATATTTCAAAAACAAAGCTTACTTTATTTCAAGTCAACGTAGCTGAATACATATGTTAAAGGAAAAAATAGGCGTTGAGTCAAGAAAAATGTTTAAATTTCCGTGCAATCAACGTCTACTGAAATATTGCCTATATATGTGTCTGTTGATCTTGCATAATGATAACATAAAAATAAAAAGAGATAGCGAACGGTGGCATATTTTATACTTAAAAATTTGAATTCCAGTTCGTGAATGAATATAATTTGATCCATTTGGTCCTATGGATTCATGACCCAATTTTTAAACCATAAAAGAATAAATGAAAAATTCAAGAAAAATGTGTTTTGAAAAAACAAACAACTTTATTTGAACTTTTCAAAACTATGTAAAGTGTTTAGATTCGAACAAATTCAATTGCAACCAAGCTAAAAACATGTTTATAATACCTCTTTAGAGTATTTTATCAAAGCCAATATTTCTGTAACTGTTGATTCTTTCCCATATATATTCAACTAACGGTAGACTCATTCATTCATTCATAAAAATGTTATGAATGAATTATTGAAAAAACGTAATTTATCTAAAATTTTTAACTTTGTTTTTGGAATATTTGGATAAAAAAAAAAGGTAAATGAAATTTTAAAACGAGCAGATCTTTGAGCTGCTTTCCAATTATTTTGAAATAACTGATGGCCACCCCCTCGCTTAAAAACACATCAATGAATATATGATTTTATCATATATAGGTGCCAAGCGTACATAATAAACAATTAAAATACGTAAACTAAACTGTTTCTTTTTATCCTTAAATTTTTAAAATTTTAAATATTCTTGTTATAGTTCATAGTGACTTTTCATTTCATATTTACTCAGTTTGTCAGTTTGATGGATAAATATTTTGAATAAACCTTCGTCAAACTCTGACAAACAGTGTAAGAACATACACGATTTGTTGTTTTGACACTCACAAGTTTCTCTAATAAGTTGATTTACGGTACTGTTCCATGACTGCGGATATACTAAGATTCAAAATTACAGAATATATTACACAAAGAAAGTGTTCTTTCCTAAAACCAAAACAGTAGTACGGAAAGGGATTATCTTTTGACTTTTCATCAATATCTCAAAATCTGCATAACTATACTATACAAAACTATAGGACCATCAATTTTACTAAAAAAACTGATATAAAAATTAACAGATCAATGTTTCTCAATTTTTCGATTTTCTATTTTCCGAGATATGGGACGACAAGTTTATCATACGATATTATATTTTTCATCAATATTTTGGGATCTACATAACCCAGAACCATGCAAATCATTATTTTAAGCTTACAAGCCACAACAAGGTTAAGCGGATCCATTTTTCTCATTTTGTTGATTTTCCACTTTCTTGAGCCATAGGGGAGAGGCATGTTTTTCACACAATATTAAGCTATCTACCAAAGTGATCTATATAACTTTGGTCCTTCAAATCTAAAACTTATACTAAATATATTATATTATCATAAAAACTTAAGCAAATCCGTGTTCAATTTTCTAAATTTTTACAAGGTAAATTTTCAAAAATATCAATTTTTCAATATAAGTTATAGTTTTTTCATCAATTCCTCAATTTTCTTAATTCTTCATCCGCACCTTACAGTTTTTTGAATTCGATGTTGGTAAAAATTAAAAAAAAATCCATTTTTATATGTTAGTTCGAAGATTTTTGACCACAAAATGTTTCTTTGAAAGTGCTTAAAATTAATGTTCAGTAACCAAAAACAATATTTAGGGTGATAAAATTAAAACAAAAGCAAAATTTTTCTCTGAGTAGCCAAATATATCTATCCTTAGAAAATTAATTAATTAAATTTTGATATTTCATTTGACTTAATGAATAACAATGATACTGCGATATGAGTTCGAAAAACTCAATTTGTATGAGGACGAAACAAGTTTACAAAAAAAAAAAAAAATTAAAAAAATTACATACATCGCTAACAAATATAAACTCTTTACAAATTCTTCCAAAAAAAAGAAAATTATTAAATTTGTAGTAAAACCGGGTAAACCATATTTAAAATGGATGTGTTGTGGTTTTTTTTTCTTTGTGATCTACTTATAGCTCGAAAAATATTAACTTTATAGCCTTTTTATTCGTATTTCATAAAAGACTATAAAAAAATTGTTTACGTTAAAAATAAGAATGCTTTGCAATTTCTTTGATAATTTCGGTTTATACAATATGACCCCGGATTGTAAACTGTATGTATTTGATCAATAGGAGAAATCAAATAGCATTGCGAAAAAAAATTGAGATAAAAATGAGAAATTTGACGTTTTAGGTACTCAAACACACATATCATTTCATCGATTTATATATAGAAAGATATTTAACACAAAAAAAAAAAAAATTTGTTTGAAAAAGTAAAAATCACAGAGATTGTTTTTATAGTTTTGAAAATAAAAACCAGTTAACCAAAACAGAAGCTTCCAACTTGAAATCCTTTACAATTACACACAAAGAAATCCTGCCTTGTTTTCTATAGTTCTGTTTTATCCTAAGTAAATATGTATTGGTGAAGGTGACAACCAGGAATCGAGTTATTGAAAATCATTAGAGATTAACTAGCTTATGAAATGGGATATGTTACAAATTAACTACGTATCAAGGGACCTCTTGTGTCTGATCTGTTGACTATAAATTATTCGATAAGTATACTTATTGAATACAAGTTGTGCATAAACGAAAATTAATTTTTAGTCCAATGAACTTAGATACAAATATGTTTATTCTACGAATTGTTTATTAGTTTGATTTTATTCAAAGCACAATATCAAGATAAATCTTTTAAAACTTTATCTTGTTAATATTTTTGATAAATACACAAAATGGATAAAATAAATAAAAAAACATAACAATTAAATACAATTTGTAAATATACAAAATAATTTAAAAAATGTCGAATAAGAAAAGTACCTTTGGTCTTTTATCAAACAAAAATCAGAAGTTTTACTTCTTCGAAACCTTTAATATGGATGAGTACAACGTAAAAAAACTTTTTGATTTTTTAAATAAGTTTTAGACAAAAATTTTCAAATATATATATATATATATATATATATATATATATATATATATATATATATATATATATATATATATATATATATATATATATATATATATATCTTAAAAAACATAATAATATTTGAAATTTGTGCCAATAAAATCTTTTCGATATTAATGTAACGTTATAATCTTAGAAAGCAGTTCTTATTCGCGTATTACTACATACATTTTTAATAAGAAATATTCAGTTAAAGAATCAGTATGAAGTGTATATACATTGTACATATACATAAAAATTTGCCCCCGTTTTTCACCCCCTTAGTGGTATAAAATAGACCAAAAACGTCTCCTGTCATAATAAAACTATCACATATATAAACTGTGCATATCACATCGTTTAACCATTATTAGTTCTATTAGGCCAGATGGTTTTTTATTAAATGACGCCGAGCCATGGCCGAAGTGAAAAATGGGGGCATTTTTTTTTCAAACAAATGTGAAAATTGTTACAGCAACATGTGAGTGAATTTGCGAGTATTATTTAGTTTCATGTTACAAATAAAGCGCATTTTTCCTGTGTATCAAAAGAGCTATAATATAAAAAAAAAAATTATAAAAGGAAAAAAAAAAGTACCATTTAAAGAACAAAAAAATTATTATATTTAATAATTTTACTTAATTTTCTACATACTAATTGTTGATTGCATATGAATTAATATAGGAATAGCAACGAAAAATTCAGTTATATTAATTCATTTCACAATACTTTTTAAAAGATAATAATAACAAATATTCAATGTGTTTAGTAAGTTGAATATTCAATAAGTAGCAGGCAGGCATCATATATATAGCCAGTCATATTCAACATAAAATCATATATATATATATATATATATATATAAAAGGCATAGGCTATTGTTACTGCTCTAGAACAGCTCCAACTTTCCTTTTTATTTTTACTTAAGATTTTTATATTATTTAAAATCGAAACGTTTTAGGTTTTAGCTTTTCCGAAAAGTGAATTCATTTTGATTCCTGTAACTGAAAGTATACCTAGTTATAAAAAAAATGTATGTTTGTGAAGGGTTTCTCATGAATAACTCGAAACATTTATTATTTTATCGAAAAAATGTTAAAAATAAATGAAGCTTAATAAATAACATACAGTTTTTATTAACATATTTTCCTTGCCTTCTAATCTTTTTTTATTTATGTATACAAATTTTAACTCACTGTTTTGATTTCTTATTAGTAACAGGTCGTCTTATCAAAAAAAATTGTAAAAAAAACTGCAATTAATTATTGATTATATAATGCCCTTTTTGTCCAATAAAATTTCAATTATTAAACAATTTTTATTTTTAGTATATAAATGATTTTAAACTATTTCCAAAAATTAATTTTAATATAAAATAAGAAGAGCTTAATAATTTTCTTTTCTTTTTAACTGACCGCAAACCTCTTTCAATTTTAATTTAACAAAGCTCTATGCAATGTTTTAATTCAAGGATAAATTTGACACTATCAAAAGCAATTTGAAAGATTTCTGCTTTCGTCCTGAAACATCTAAATGCAAACTAAATTTTGTGTTCAGTTTAATTCAACTCAACAATAGTGATAGTACTCTTCGCGAAAGACAAGTTATCATGCGAGATTTAGTTTTCGGCTCAAACTATTTTTGGCTCTTAAAAATCGATTAAAAACGATTATAAAGTATTTTTTGTGGAACTGAGAAAATTTATCAAAGTTTCTTGGCTAATTTCTAAATATTTTAGGAGTGTAGCGCGAAATTATTTTAAAAATTATGGTGTTCCTGGTTTTAAAAAAGCGAAAGATTTATAAATATTCCACCTCAATGAAAATCTGCTATAATCAGGCTTTGGTCATCCACAAGTTATATATACAGAGGTTCTAGATACGATTGTATATTAGTTGAAAATTGCTATTGAACTGAGCTGAAAGTATAAATGTAATACTAAGAGCTCAGAATTATTATTAAGAAACAAATTATCAATTATTTCAGTTACTTGTTGATCTTCCAGGTATTTTCCGGTATGAAAATGCTTTTTTTTTCTAAACTGATTCCAGTCAACAACTAAACTCTACGTGTAACCACAAAAAAAAAATATAGATAACGTCAGACAAAAAAACTTCTAAAATTTAAAAAATGAACAAATTTTTTTCATGGATAAATTTAACACAACAATTTATGAACAATTTTCATATATCTAAAAGATCGGATCGGTCTTAGTTCAACTAAAATTTAAGAAGAACTTTCTTGCGAGGTTTTTGACTCGAACTTACCTTATTTTAAGTCCATAATATCTACACAATTTATTGAATACGAATTTCAACAAACAATTAAGTTTAAAGTTTGTTTTAACTGAAACATATTATCAAGTTTTGAAACACACTTGGTACACATAAAACACAACAATGAGGGTCTTTTTTAAAACTCACAACACACAAATTTGTTCATATGAAAACTTTTTAAAACTATTTAGTTCATTTTTTCATATAGAATTAAAACTATAAAAAATTTAATATCTTATACACACACTAAAGTTGTTTTCGGTATAACTTCATATATTAAATGATAACATTCATACGATTCGAGCGAGTATGTTGAATGAAAAGTATGCATTTGAAACTTGTATTGTTGTACACAGTTTCCATGCGCGTGAAAATATGTATTTATGAAACAGTGAACGAGAGCTATATGAGTAGAATGTTCGAATAACAGATCACAACTTGAACCGGATTGTAGAGCATTGATTATTGTAAAGAGCTCTTTTTTTTTGCGTGAATTGATAGCTTTTCATATACTTTTTTTTTTCATTTTTCATGTTTTATCTATTCGAATGTAATTTTCATCATTTTCATTTTATTATTACATATTAGTTGAATTAGTATCGGTTAAATAATTAAACAAAGAAAAAGTTTAAAATAATAGATTAATTATGTGAACAATTAATATACAAACCATGTTCTGAAAATTTAAACAACTTTTATTATCGTTTATTTTGAGAGTTTCTCGATTAATATTAAGAGTCAACTTTTCTAATAAGCCATTTGTTTTCTGATTATTTATTAGTTCATTGTTTATAAAGATGTTTTCGTAAAGTATTCCAAAGAATGATTTGATCTCTCAGTTCCATAGTTTTATGTACTAAAAAATTATTTGAATCTTTTTGGATATCAACTTTGAAAATGCTTCGAAATTCTTTTTGGTTATTAGCGCAAATATTTAACAAAATTTTTAACATTATAAAAAATATTTTACTAAACTTAATAATAATAATGAATAAGTTTAAAAAACGAAAAACTTACTACGGAATTGTGCTTTTATTAAAGTACGAAATAAAAAAATATTATTGTCCGAAATTGGATAAAGTTATTGTCGCTACGATAGACGTGGTCGTATTCCACTGAATTCCTTCTAACAGCGATTTGTACTATACATATATATACATATCACTATCACTATCCTTTGAACATTACTGTATCAAATTTCGGACATGAACATTTTCGTTTAAGAACATATTTCTGTATAAGGTTTACACTTATTTTATTTTTATTTTTAACTCAAGCTCCAAAAAACCTGGAAACATCCGCTTTTCTGGATTTTTTTAAAAATTTTATAGCTAATTATTTCATTTAAATCTTAAATAAAACTGGTTTACCATTGATGATATTTATTTGATTAAAAGTTTTATATTTTGTGATTTGTTGACCAAGCAAGTATAAAAGTATTCAGTAACATTTGAAGTAAAATATTTTTTTATTGATCTATAATAACAAAGTGATTCAAGATGCCAAAAAATATAGATTTAGAGAAATATAGAGAAATTGATTAATCAAAATACATTGATTATTAAACACTCAATACAAAATACAAAATTAAACACTCTGATTAAAACTTATAGAATGATCAAAAAATTTTATTGAATTGCTACGAAAACAAAAAAATGACCGAACTTTGGAATTTCTCAAATCTTCGACAAAAATTTTAAGCAAACAGATATTCGAATTTTATTTATATACGATAGTCGATATACAATCTACAAGTAAATATGTTTATAAATGGTAAAAATTAAGATACAAAGATTGAATGAAAAATTTTGGTTCAATATCAATATTTTTTTTAAATTCAAATGAAATAAGCATTATAAAAAAGTTTATAATTTGTTACTTCTACCTAAAATAGCATACAAGTTTTTTGTTGATTTATATACAAATACGGTAATTGTGTAACAACTTTTAAATACTGCCTTGCTTTATAAAACGATCTATCGAAGGATCATATTTCTGGTATTCGTTCGTTAAAGACTACAAAATTTGTTGTTTTAATTCGCATATATTTACGAGGTTAAAACTACCGTAACAATTTATAAACATGTTATTCAACTTGAGCATATTCAATTTATAAACTTGAGCTGGTTTAAACTCATATTTTGGACTCATACGTAATACGTATAATCTCTTTGATAATCAAATATTCATTCACTTTCTATTTATAATGCTTGATATTTAATTTACATTAAAATACGGGAAAAGTAAAAACAACAAAAAACAAAATAAAAATCAATTCCGGATTGAATTTTCTTCATCCTAACGGAGCCAGAATTGTTTGTAGTAAAATTAGTAACAAAAATAACATTATAAACATTAACTGTTTATAAACTCTGGAAATATTTATGAAATAAAAATAAAAATTAAGTAAAAAATAAAAGTAAATTTTATTATGTAAAATACAGAGCAACAAAGTTTATCATACTTAAGTCCTATTAACGATTCTAATATTTTCACAAGTTGTGCCCCTAAAAAAATTATAAAATACTTATTTACGGAAATAAGTAATAATCTCTTTGTGGTAAAAGGTTGCTAGTGTGTTGGTAACTATAGCTATCTAGTACACACACCAGTACTGAAGCTATCTTCGTATATATTATTTGTGTTGATTGATCAAATGGATATTTAACTTGAAATTTATATTGACTATTAGTATGTTTTGATGAAAATGATAGTGAATTGAGGATTAGTTTTTGAATGTTAAATGTAATTATACGGGTATAGAAAGACGCATTTTGTGTGTATTAAACTGAGAATTACCAATATTTGACTATCATATGCGGTGGTTTTCATATTAAAATTGAAATAATTTCAACCGTAATTTGTGTCATCACAAGTGTGAACTTTAACCCGATTTTAAACATTTCTAAATAGCTGTATAAGTATCCATTAAAAAGATATATAACAAAAATTAAGTCATGTCAAAGCTGTTAAGAAAATTTGAGAAATGGTTATTACGCAATAAATTATTCTTAAGCCTTCTTACTATTTCATTTAAGGTTAATGTTTTAACTTTGTGGTACTGGCCGAAAAGTGGCATTGTTTTTTTTTATAAATTTTGGTCTAAATATTTCGATAAATATAAAACGCTGATTAGATATTAAAAGTTTCTCAAGCAATAAATTTTAATAAATTCAAATTGGTCCAACCACATTGATTAAAAAAAAGGCAAACCAAATTTGTATAATATGAACATCATAGAGTTTGAGATTGCTTTGAAAATCAAAAAACGTCACTGTATTCTCCAATTCTTTTGTTTTCTATTCTTTTGTATCTAATAGGCAAATATAGTTTCAGAGTTAATTTCTACTTAAAGACGTCAGTTTATTGAAACAGCTTTCCATATTATTTATATGACAGTGCCATGTTGTACCATTCAATTTGTAAGACAATTATTTTCACACAAATTACCATACAAAAGAGTTAATTATTTGTTGTTAAAAGTCTATTAGCAACAAAAATGATGCTCGTTAAGATTTAACACTAAAATTGGATACCGGTTAACAAAATTTTTATATAAATGGAAAATTTGTAATGATTATCACGCGCAAAAAAGCTATTATTAATCTTTGGTTATTGTAAAAATTTTAAATCTAATAATATAAACTTTAAAAATTAAAATTTATCAGTCAAAGTAACGTATAATAATAGATATGATATGCACACTTCCAATTTTATCGATTTTAACAAATTCTGATTTCCAAAGGCTAAGAACAGTAATTTTTCTCATACTTAGTTTATCATCCCTCTACTTGTAAAGAGATAAATAGTTTGAGATTTTTATTTTTATTTTTTGATAAAATTATCAAGTCTAATAGCTACATTTTCTGAAATAAAATTTTTTCTATAATAAATACGAGTAATACAGTTATTATACTCAGTCTTTGTATATGTTAAATTACTGCCTTTGTAGATGTGTAAGCATTTGCTTTTATGACTATTAGATTACACATAAAGTAGATTTTAATTGGAATTCAAAACTGATTTTCTTCTCCCCCCCTGAGAGTGTATTTACTAAATTTTATTACTTCTGTTGTCAAACTAAATAGTATTAAAATCACTATACAATACAGTAATGTATATCATCAAAATTATAATCACAATTATAACCAAAGCCCTTCATGTCTTTGTACCACTGAGTAAGTTTCAGAGGACTGGATCTTAAAATTGATTTTGGGTTTGGCGATTAACTCAATAATTAAAACAATTAATTATATTTAATGATGATAAATTTCAACTTACACAAAGAGTTTGGACTCTTCTTGGCAAGTGCAACATGAGTTGGAAAAACTACAAGGGAAGAGGGAATTCATCACAATAGACTTATATAATTGTAATTGTGCTTGCCAAGATACACAATTGTAATTAGCTAGGGTTTCCATAACTGATGCCGTAAATGATTCAGCTTTTTGTGTGTTTGTATTTTAAAGTTTCAAAAAATAGAGATTAACAAGAAAATGGGATGCCGAAATACATTTTTGGCGTTACCGCAATTGAATGAAGTAGAACTGTGAAATTAACAACCTCTTCGAAATACTATATAAACATTTTTTACCCGTAATTGATTTTGAGTTAATTGTTTTAGGAATGTTTTTGTTATAGATTTGCTGTTTTGTTAACATTACTAGGGTTATCCAATAAAACGGTATAAAACGGTACTCATATTGATATCAGCTACACGAGTCCTAATCCGAAATTCTTGAATATCAATTATGAACATTGAGAAAAACCGTAGACTCAACGATTGTCCTTGGAGAACTCCTTCGGTGATATTTATTGCACTGCATGTTGTCCATGCACTTAATTCGGATGGTTGTATTATCATACAAATTTCTAGTGATACGAACTACTTTTGCACTCACGCCACTACTAATTAGTTTAGTCCCTTTTAAAATCTACAATAATTAAGTAAACATGACGACATGGTTGTATTATAGTACCCACAAAAAGATAGTATCCGTGCAGCTTCGATTGATAATCGTTATTGATATTATTAAGTATATTGCAAGAAGTATGACGATGTAGCATAATGGATGTGAATATCTTTATCGAGGTGCAATACCACAGCAGTTTCCATGATTAGATTTGGCACCTTTTTAACATTTATTAGCAATATGTATATATATATATATATATATATATATATATATATATATATATATATATATATATATATATATATATATATATATATATATACATATTACACATTATATACACATATATACATGTTACACATTAAAAATAAATCAATACCAGAAGGTTGTAAAATATTGAAACGCTGAAAATATTTGATTGTACCTCATATAAATGCATTCTTAAAAAGGTAAATCATAGCCAAGCATTATTCAAGCATTATTCAAAAATGACAGGTACACACATTATTATTATTTATATTTTAAGACGCCACTACATCATTTGCAAGTGCTACCGTTATCAACCCTTATTTTACGTGTTTCTTGCTGATAAAATTATAGTTAAAGCTGCTCAATATTATTTACATCCGTACCCAAATAAAATTTATCTCCTTGTAAATTTGACTGTAGCTAACAAATTTATGATATTCTAAACTATTGACAAATGTTATGAACCAACTGGGTTAACAATTATTGACTCATAGAGGTAGTAAAGTAATATTTTGAATTATTGACTAATAGAGATATTTAAGTACGCAGTATTTAAATATATTAACCAGTATCTTTTGGTAATGAGAAAACACTTTTAGATAGTTTAATCTGGCCTTCAAGCAACGATATATATTATTATGGATCTATTTTTGAATAAATCAAAAGTCAAGTAATAAATAATTATTCTTCTGAATTTTTCATAATGTCTGGTAATCTAGTTCAGCCTGACGAATTGCTTTTTGGTTATACGCCATCTATTCAATACTTAGTTATATATATATAACTAAGTCTTTGGTCGATATTTCCAATTTTTATCTTGTTATCCTGGTTTGTCCAATATAAGTCCCAATATGCTTACACCAATATGTAGATTTTTGAGTTTGATATCGAACCCAATGTAATTTTATTTATATATTGCATATGACACGAAGAATCTATTACCTCCGAGTTACATCTATCGATATTACAAATATTGTATACAATATTAAGTGACATATATTTTGTAATATTTATCTTTATTTATGTATTTTTCATAACGATGAACTTTTACGGTGTTAACTTCTATAAACAAGAGTATTAATTTCAAATGCTTGAATTAAAATGTTTTTTAAAGAACTCTATAGACTTAACCAATAGATAAGAAAATATCAAGTTCAAAACTGGGTATAAATTGACTTGAAATTGAAATCTTTTAAGAATTGTTTATTGTTGGTTTCGGAGATATTGAAGAGGCGTTCTACCAATCCCGTTATAACGGATTAAATAAGTTGTGGATTAAATAAATATAAATAAATAAATATTTATTGAATATAATTTTACAACAAAATTATTTCCCATTTCAAAATAAAGTGTAAAGTGCAGTGCTTTAGCTTTGGACACACATTTAAGTTCATTATTGGAACATCTTTTTATGACAACAAAACCAACAAAAGATGTTTTGGATTTAAGAATATCTACCATATTAACACCAAGGTATAGCCAGAAATACAGCGGAAACCGACATTTGCAGATTTTATCATTCAATAAAAATCTGCAAACAGATCATTGGTTTATAGGGCTTTATCTTTTTTACCACTTATAGTTTAAGACATGCACAAAACGATCCGAATCATATATCAGATTGCTCTAAACTATGGTTACCGCATAGATTATATAACAAGATTGGTAAAACACATATAGAAAATAAATAAGTATTAATAATTAAAATAATCAATTATTAACACATACAGTTAATAATTGCGATTTATTGGAGTAATCAAGTATACCAAAAAGACATTTTAATAGTATTAAATGTCAGCATATACATAAAAAATTATTTCTAACATCTTATACAACTATAATATTCAAACAGCTTTCAAACCACCAATACTACATAGAAGCTTGCTGTTGAATAACAAAAATAATAACTTATAACTTTGAAAAATCTGCACGAGCTGTCTAAATTGTGGCAGTAAAATCTAATATAATTTTGTGATTTTTATTTTTGAGATGTTCAGCTGTCAAAATTACTTGTTCTAAAGCTTATCATTGGCCACACATTAAATGTGATCAACGCTGGTTGGTTAACATAGCAATTTGATATATAGTTCGAAAGTATAAAATGTAATTATATGACTTATATATATCCTCGGAAAATAATTGCGATTTCTAAATAATACTGACTTTGTAGTCGAAATACGTATTAATAAACTACAGAAACTTTTGGTTTAGAAATCGGGGCAAATTTTTTACATTTTAGAGTTCACTTTGATAATGTTCGTATAATTTTCATTAAATTAATTAATCACGTTTCAATATTTATTATTCTCAAGCTTTATGTATTATGACTTTATGATTCTATCATTTAATTCATTCACATTTATTAATATTTCTATTGTTTTTGTGTTTTCCAAGATTAACCATATCATTCGCATCATGATTCCATATAAATTATTAATAATATTACATTTAAATAGTAATTTAACAATGGATTTATTGTTTGTGTTTGTTAACATCATCAATATATTAAAAGTTTATTGTCATATTAAATTATATTGCTTGAAATGCTTTTCCTGTTCGCTTTCCTTAGTCTTTGAATTTATCAGTCCGGGAACGCGACCTTTTATATCTTCGTATACTTTTTTGAGAGAGCTCGTATTTTGGAAAGTGAAATTATCTTTACCAAAACTAAAATCACCCATTGATTTTCAAAATGAAATAAACTTATTTATCATTAACAACATTCACCAATATCTTTTTGTAATGTAAACGCTCTAACATCGATTGATGCAGCTATCCCACAATAATTTAGCGGTACCAATAGTAATGTTTAATGCCCGTTAACACAGCAAGAATCATCACACGATGAAAAAGTTCGTTTATAATATTGTCTAGTGATTCATGGTCCATCTTCTTTCTTTGATATTTTTATTTACTGCTATATCAGATTATGATATTTGAAATAACACTAAATCAGAAATGACTGCTATACCAGAATATGATATAAATTAAATAAGATATTTATCACTCAACTGTTTTTCATGGTAGTAAGTTTTTAGGTATATAGTGATTAAAAAATAAAACACTAGATAGCGCAAACATCGCATGTCAAAGACATTTGATTGAAAGGTTCTTTGCGATTATTCTACACTATTTTAAAATTATATATTTTTTTTTTTTTAGATGATAGTCTGTAGAGAAGTATTTTGCTGTCCTGTAATTCAAGAAGTTTTATAAAGCCGTTTTTTCAAAAAGCGACTATTTTTTGTTACTAACTAAAGAACTAAATAGAGCCCTCCGATTAATCCTTTAGAATAGTTTATTTAAGCTCCGAGATGCCACCCACTTTTGATTAACATCACAGGAATTTTCCAATTTGTTGGCGATTGGAGTATACAATGATTGAACATTATGGGAATTGAAAATATCAAAGATTTATAAGAAATAAATAGTCGATATTTCTTAAATAAAAGAATATTTTATGTCGTAAATGGT
Organism: Chrysopa pallens; assembly: GCA_020423425.1. Lineage (NCBI taxonomy): Eukaryota > Metazoa > Arthropoda > Insecta > Neuroptera > Chrysopidae > Chrysopa > Chrysopa pallens. The sequence continues at coordinate 8,617,884 of CM035593.1, read as the reverse complement.
ACTATGGTTAACTTAAATGATCTAGTACTATGATATGTACAATATGATTACCCATGCAGTAGAGAATATTGGTTTTTTATTAATTTTCTGTTTCTCCTCACTAGCAATTACTTGATTAGATCCAAACCTAAAAGGAGTTATATAGATTTATCGATTATTAATTAATTGATACTTTATATTTAATAATAACATACATCCCCGCGTAATAATTACATGGCACCCGAACATTTTTTTATAGATTGCAGGTAAAAACAAAAAATTGATGAATTTTTTTGTTACACTCATATTTTTTTATTGTATTAAGCGTGAAATTCCTAATTTTGTATTTAATTGACAAATAATTTTTGACAATAACTATATCAATTTAGCAATGAATGAAAATGATAAATGGTTGAAGAGAGTATATTGGTAATTGTTAATATAAATAAAATAGATAATTTAATGTTGTAGAGCAAAACGTGATCCATAGGACTTTATTTATATATATATATATATATATATATATATATATATATATATATATATATATATATATATATATATATATATATATATATATATATATATATATATATATATGTGTGTGTGTGTGTGTGTGTGTGTATGTGTATATGTGTGTGTATGTAAAAAACGAATAAAATGATAAAGTATTTAAAACAATATGTATTTTCAATCGTAAGTAATGTGTATTTAGTTCATTAATACTAATATATTTAAGTTAGGGATGTATAGAATACATTATATTTGAATCCTAATATTTACTATACAAAATAATTAACGTTTTTTAAACAAATCTTCAAAATTTCAATAATTTACTCCATAATCGTACATTGTTTAAATCAAACGTATGGGTAATAATTATACCTACATAAATTGTCAAACGTAAGACAGGCTACTGCTTAGATGACGCCTCCTCGTGTCCTGTTACTAATTTAGGTTTTTACTTCTTAATCAACATAACCTCATTTTAACCACTACGAGTCATTGAAAAAGCACTCTAGTAGTGCTTGTAAAAAACAAAGAGACCACGTTGAAATAGGTAAAAATCATACATGTTAAAAGAACTGCATGTCTTACTTTAGACTTTCTAATGGATGATGTATTTTATTTATAAATAACAAAGGAAATACATCATTCCCTGTAGAATATAATGTGTTAAATATTTGTCGTCTATCTAAGGCGAGGCAGTAGACGTTATATACATATTGTTATATACATATTGTTATATACATATTAATATATTATATAAATATTGGGTGTATTCCGTAATATGACCCAGTATACTGCATAATACTGCTGACGTGATTAATCATCACAACTCTAAAATCAGCCACCTTACTTCACTTTCAAACAGACGCCTTGTATATTTTGCTTTTGAATCGAGGGAGAGTTTGAGAATAAAAGAGTAGAGCATGGGCATAAACTTATACTATATAAGCGAAATCGCTCCCAAATGATCGTTTCTTAAAAAATATGTGAATCACTTGAATTTTACCCAAAAATTGACGAAATCATACCATAAAATTTGCACTATTTTTAAAAGTTATGTGCATGGTTTTTTGATCATTGTAATGTTGAAGCCATATGCTTTTTATGCTGTTTATGCTTTTTTGGTAATATTATTATTGAAAGGTTGGCACTCCTAGTGATTTTTCTTTTTATAAACGGTAAGTATGACAGTTTCATAATTTTTAAATTATCATAATTTAAAATAAATAAATCTTCCAAACTGTAGTTTGTGTTAATCGTTTGATAATCGTTAGAGCAAGTTTAACAGTTAAGATAAACTATTAAAAAGTTTAACAGTTAAGATAAACTATTAAAAAGTTTAACAGTTAAGATAAACTATTAAAAAGTTTAACATTTTTTGCATAAGAACGATTTAAATTGATTTAATTTTAGTACTGATATTTGTGTGTTGAGTTTAACTGTCAAATAGTTTTCTAGAAAAATGTTTTCAATTTTTTATGTGATGTAGTTGGTACCTAAATTTTTATTTTCCGAAAACATTATATCTAATATTTCACTATTTCAATAATTAGTGACATAACAGTACACAATGTTATATTACGGAATACGCACATTATGAAATATACATCAGTAATTTATCATAGATTGGGTTATATTACAACAGTATGATGTCTATTCAAATAATAAATGTCTTTCACCAGGGAATACACCTTTCTTTTACAAAATTATAAAATATTTTGTTCTAAAATTGATGTAATCAGATAAGCATTATCACACATGTAATTTTTATTAACACTTTTATCAATTTTAAAGTCAAACTACGTGAATTTTGGAGTAACAAATAGAAAGTTTTATAACAAGTTGGAAACAATTTAATTTAATTTTTATAAGTATAAAAGTCATCGATCATGGTATATTTAAACAACTCAAGTGGTAAGTTTTTATACCCAAGCAATTTGGATAAATCAATGCAATTTTGCACAAATGAATTGCTTGGTCTATTTATGATAGAGAGCTTTAATTTGTGGTATTCTATAGTATTAATTGGGCAGTTGAATACGGAGTAACATCCGAAACATGTCGCATAACTAAAATATAATAAAATGGTTAAGCAAAAAAGTGAAGTGTGTAAATTTATTTATTCACATTACATAATTAATTAAATTCTTGGTATTAACCTTTTTTAACTTGAGGAGAAAATGTTAGATCTCAAAAAAATTGCAAGAAAAGGTATGTATACATCGAAATTCGAGGAAAAAAATGACCAATTTTCAAAGCTTTTTTTCCTCATATATATTTTCAATTTTTCACCCCCAATACCCTCAAATAAGAGTAGGTTTAAAATCTTAATGGGTCATTTTAGGGAGACATTATCATCCTCAAACTATTGACGAAAATTTTACCAGTAAATGATGTACTACATGAATTCAAATTCCAAAAATCATCCCCATCAGGAGTAAAATCCCTAAAACAGAATGTAATTATATACTTATAAATGCTCATAAACATAACCAGGATTCCAAAACGTATGTATATTCTATAAACAGATTTAAGTATTAAGCAAATCATTCATGACCCCCTTTTTTCGTACCTTGACTTTCTTAACACTCCCCACCCCCTCTCTTGTATAATCCTGAATAAACAGTGAAATTGCATCATGATTGTAAGCTTTTATTCAAAATATAGTCCGGTCTATTTACACATTCAAGTTTACATAAATTCCCATAAAGCTGAATATTGGCATAGTTGTTCAAAACATCATTATAAAGAAAATCTCAAAAGTCCTCATCGTTCCGAGGTGTGCTAAAAATTTGGCACGGGGTCAAAGGTCAAAAAAATGAGTTTTTTGCGCTTTTTAGCGAAACGGTGAGTTTTTTCGCAAAATTACCCCAGTACAAAATTGTAGATCACAAAATTCTCTACAAAAAATATATCAATAATTTTTTTCCTAAAAGCCACCATTTTGGAGATATAACGTTCCGAAAAGTTGGATCAGTCGTAATCCCTCTATTTTGCACACGTTTCCACGCCACCTATGAGGTAGTGTACAAAGCGCGTTTTTTTTAACGTGGTTTCCCCAGTAGGCCTATTCCACGGGTCTGCTGAGATTTTATATGTTTTAAAACTATTGCAAAATAATATTATATATTATAGTGGGCAAAAACAACGGCGGTGTAATTAAATAAAATACTTAAAATAAAAAGTTAGTCGTCTGATTCATAACTGTCCAAGATTTCTGTTTCTTCTTCTTCTTGATCTTCTTCTCCTTCTTCTTCCTGTTCATCCTCTTGTTCTTCTTCTTCTTCTTGTTCTATTTCACACGTAAACTGCCCCAATAGCGATTCCTGATCGGTATCAAACGAATCTTCAAGAGTTGGTGACTCAACATTCGAGCATGATCGGCCTTGACAGTGTGTGCATGCCAGGGAACAAAACAGTCCAACTTTTCTGCAACCACATTTTGCACTACACCCTTTCTTGCAGTTGCAAAATATTGTGTTGAGAAGTTTCTCAGGTGCTGGTGGAAGTAAAGTTTGAACTGGCTCTAGTGTATTGTCGATCAACTTCCAACCCCAGTCTTTAGGGTCCAGCTGATTACCAAGCCACACTTGAACTTGGTAATATACCCGAAACAGATGTTGATGAGCAGCTACTGAGGTTGGAGGAAGAGAAGCTAAGTTGACTTGTTTTTTATTACGCGTATTTTTCACGAAAGATGTGTATCGCAACTTATCTAAGCAAGTGGTTTTTTTGGGGGCTCCGTACATAGCAAGAAGAAATTGAACTCCGTTGGTGATAACATGTTGTTGAGTTGAATTACTATTTTTAAAAACTTCAGCACATTGTAGTAAATCTTTTTTTTCAAACATTTTGAAAACTGTTGTTTTTCCTCTCCTGTAAAAAGCAGATGTCGTATCGCAGCCAGTTATTGCGTGTAGAAACAATACATGATTTTGACATTTAGGAAAATTGGATAAACTGTTTGATGAATATATTTCCGATTGATTTTGGGCTTTTCCGGGTTTAAAAAAATAAATAATTTTTTCAGTTGGAGTTCGAGCAGTAAGCAAGACGAGTAAATCAACATCCTCACCAACAACAACAGTTGTATTTGTCACACTGAATTTCTTTATCGCTGTTTCAATAATCAATACATCAGCATCATCATTAGCTTGTTCAACGGATATATTCTCAGCAGTAAATTTTGCTTTCAACATCGAAATAAACCTAGATTTATTGTGATTATTTGCAAAGAATTTCTGTTGACTGGTAGGAACTGTCATTGATTCATCGAATATAATATCAGAAGAAGTTGATGAAGCAGCATTTCGACGGCGTTGCTCTGCTGCTTTAATATTTCTCGTATAATCATCATATCCGTCAAATACGACAGTAACTCTGGAACCAAAATGTCGACGTACATATTGAACGTATTTATCTAAGATAACGTTAAATGTTTCCTCGCTATCCCACACCACTCGATGTAATAAGAATCCTCCGTCAATTATGTACGTTGAATTAGTGTTATTAATATCAACATTTATAGTCTGAAAACAATCGTAAATAGCCGACTTCTGGGTCTTGCGCATTCCAATGTCATCAAATAATGTTAACGGATAAGGAGCTAATTCATACTCGAAATATTTCTCAATTTCATCTTGAAAAGCCGCAGTAACACTCATACGTTGGAATAATAACACTGGGTCAACAGGTACTTTTTCTTCGTGAACTTTTACGGTGCTACTCATAGCTAAAAGAGGAACAACTTTGTCAGCGCGTTTAAGTTTAATATCTTTAAATGTCAGTCCAGTTATTTTAGCAATAGAGATAAGCCCAAGTTCACGTGCTTTATAGCAATTAATTGTATTATCACCAACGACACCACTTGCAATCGAGATGACTTTGTTAACCTCTGGGAAAGGATCATGAATCGAGAACCACTCAAGAAGCATTCGTATGTCTTTAGCGTCTTTTTTTACACGTGAATCACTGGCATCAACATGCTGTTCAGTCGTATCCATCCTAACATTAGCAAGATCTTCTAATTTCTCACAAACTGTGTTCATTGCATGCATGCTGTAAACCCATTTACTGATTACACTTTGTTTTGTACTTCTTCCTCGAGCAATACCTCCATCTGTCTTCATGGCTTTCATCATAGACTGTTCGATAACCATGTCTGTAGAAGTTCCACAACTCAATTTATCTGAGCGTCTCACGGTGAAAAATCCTTCGGTAAATTTTTCGTAAACTTCAGGATCCATCGAGTCCTGTAATTGCATCATGTCTTGTAAATACAAGTGTGCAGATTTAGCATATGGAAAATGTCCTGACGAGTGGAAATAAGGTAACATTTCTTTTACACAACTTAAATGAGCTTTCCAGTCCCCCATACGCTCAGCTCTCAAAAATTCTTTTGCAAGTGAAACCATATTAAAATATTGTATCCAAAGTTGCGCTGTTGGTCCTCGTTCCTCAAAATCTTTCAATTTCATATTAAATTTATGAAGTAAAGCACCTGATACTTCATTATCATTTTCAATATCTGAATATGAAAGAGTGCTATCTAATATATGGTCCATATTTATGATTAAATCTGCTCCCATGATATCATTAATATCTATTGTTTTTAATATTGTAATTGCTAAAGCCAGCTGGAGTAGTGTATGTGCTCGAACAGCTCTTGCGTAAGCATGACCATTGAGCATTTTTTCTAATGACTTTGGTGCATAGATTTCTGAGAGTACTTCTTTTATCCCGCTACCTTGCATAATATAACCAATTGCTCCGAGATAAGACATGAGTAGATGAAATCCTCCAAGTCTGACAATAATCTTCGATACTTCAGAGCCGTCAGGTGCGGCTGATACAATTTCTCGAGCTTTCGCATACAAGGGTTGGTCGAAAGTCACGATGCATACAGTGTGGCCGTAACGTTTCGCGTTCTCTAATGCACAAAGTAAAGTCGTATAGACAGTATTATAGTTACTAGCTGGTTGATGGATGAATGGTAAAAATGTAATCTGAGATTTTGAATAATTTGTATGGTAATTTGTTAAGCGCTCAATAAAACCGTTCCAACCAGGTAATGATGTATTTTTCCACTTTCCATAAAACCATACTACATCAGAATTTTTATGAAAAGATACT